>OZ017740.1:216780861-216790861 GCA_963969285.1 Odontomyia ornata
TGAATGCGCTGGCAGGCTAGCATTGAGGTGTCGTGGGGCAGGTTCATTTTCCCAGCACAAGGACCCACTACAAAGAATTTCGCATTCACGAATTTCTGGGGTCGAACAAAAGCAAGGCGACCGAAGTCGCACAAATTGTAGGCAACTACAACAGGGGCAAATGACTTGTTCATGGAAACTAGTAAAAAGGGCGGAATAAAGGTAACTTCGTCCTTAACCGAAGAGGATCATGGCCCACAAATGAGAGAGGGGCAACCGGGTGGTGATGGAGCCCCCTCGCACTCGCCCAACGTCATAAAGAGGCACCTTGCTCGGGCCAGTCAACCCGTGACGTCACCTGAAACAAAGAGATTATTTAATGCCCGATGGCTGGCCCATTTGTGGCGTGAAGAGCCTACCATCGTACCGGGTCCTATACCCGGTCAAAAGAAGGAACGGAAAGTCTGACGGTTTATTTTAATGAAGCATTTTTCTTTTTATTTTCTGCATTTCAACTGAACGTTAACAATATTTTCCAAATACTGTAAAACGTAAGTTATTTTTTGAATCCAGATTGCTTAAAGCAAAACAAAATTTTTCAGTCTAAAACAAGTAAATATCTAAACAAAATGTTGGACGGAAATTTTAATTTCAATTTAAATTAACTGTGCTTTCAATTTGATTTCATACGGTTTTTTTCGTTGCAAGGAAAAACGGAAAAAGGAGATTTAAGATTAACAATTGGTAATAAATAATTTTCAAACAAATCGGGGTACTTACCCACATGGTCCTTTGAGCGCTCGATGACGATACAGGTATCCTCTAAATTTCCAATAAAAGAAAAAATTCTAAATTTCCCTAGAACGAGAGTTTCTTCATGATCACTTGGCGTTTTCAAAAAAATAGACTTGAGATAGCTCACTTTGTAAAATTTTCAACAAATCGCACAGGTCAAAACAAAATGTTTATTCCCATTAACATTTAGGGAATTGTGACTTCTGTTCAGCATTGACATCGTTCGGGTCGACACCTATCAATTTCTAACCCGTTTGATCGTTAATCGCGTTTTAAAGAGCAAACAGCTCTTCGATCACCACTAAATATTCATAGAGCTGCGCCACCATCAATAGAAGATTGCCGTCGTCTCACTTTCGTGCATGCAAAATTTATTTCGCTTTAGTAGTCTTATCACTTCCCGGCTCGCTTCGTCCTCTCCCTCGTTCAATCTGCTTTTTCATTCCAGCTTATAATTTTTCATGTCCTTGACTTGAGCGTACGCACCAAACCCAACTGGCGTTCGTCGTTTAGCACAAGCCGTTGTTATGCGATGAAGTCCAATAAACAAATTGCCAAGCAGACAATCAAATACACCAAAGTCCTTGATGAATGAGAAAAAAACTCGAAATTTTGGTGTAGTATTCACAAGATCGAGGGTTCCAAGGCTGCGAAAGCAAACATATGGCGCTCAGTAGGCAATGAGAAAGAAAAAAGTGGTTGCAACATCCATGCAAACGTCACGAAATGTGTATGGCTGGCTTAGATGATATTAATAAAGCACAAAGCGCATGGAGATGATTTTTCTACACTATTTGGCAACAAAACAGCCACAAGCCGAGCGTACACTCGGAAATCTCGCAATTTCCACACACAATACAGGCGAGCACACCAAAACACCGAATGGCATCCTTCCCTCCAAAAAAACCACACACTCCTATTTCGTCTGACTTTTCAAGCGTTTCGGGCAAAAATAATGCAAACGCTATTCACACAACCGTTTTCTCTCCAACCCCACCGAAATAGAACATTGTAATGATCCCGTTGTGCTTGGTGATCACTGCACTGTCACCAATGTCATATTAATCACTGCATGCGCGCGATCAAGTTGTTAACACATTTTTTTAATTCAATTTGCATATAGTCTCGATACTTAATGCGATTATTAGCACTTTTCACGAAAAAAATATAAGCGAGCATGTCTAAGAATGCGCCGTTTTTCTTGTAATCTACTTTCACTCCTCGCGTCCACGCGCGTTGGCGATTGCAACCAGACTCCTCGAATGTCTCGCGGCAGGTTCCCAGTTCAGGACCATCATCGCGACGAGCATCATTGCTGTGTCGGATGAAATAGCATACCATGACCCTCTAGATCTGGATGCTGTTGATGTTGTTGTAGCTGTTGTTGATGTTGTATTGGATCGAACCTTGTCATTATGTAATCAATACAAACTGCACGCAAATGTATAGAGGCAGGTTGTGGATCTTAAATGGTACGTGCGACACGCCTGAATGTAAATGTGCATCCGCGGATGGGATGCATGGAATAGCAAGTTGCGTTGAGTAGCTTGTTCACTGATGAGAGTTGTTACTAACAATTCGATGAGTGTAAGTGTATATTTTTGTATGACTATGATTACGATGAACGGAATGCGAGTATGTGTAATTTCCATACTATCAAGCCATAGTAGGATTTCCTATATGGAAATGGTTTGCTGGTTGTGTAGTGATTTAACGGATCTGGCCTATATTATGCAGGAATCTCCTTTAACCCTTTGCCTGCGCCGAATTCAAATCGGGCATTTTTAGTTATATTGAATATATACACTATAGAATCTATAAATTTGAAAAAAAAAATAAAAATTTAAATTTTACATAAGATTATCAAATAATTTAAAGTAATAATAAAAAAAATAATAAATTTAACAAACTGCTCGATTACAACAGGGCAGCTTATTTTCTCGCGATACCGAGGCACCGAGGATTGCGAAAAAGGAGCTGAAGGATCTTTCATTATAGCATGGGTTGTCTTTAGCGTCAGAATATGGAGTGACGAACAATAAAAGAAAATACAATTGACAGACGGACGGACAGAACAGACGTTGCTAATTATCTATCGGCGCAGGTCTTTTGCGTGGTATATCCCAACTTCTTTTCCCAATGGGTCCGTTAACAGATAAAGATTGGGTCCTACCACCTTCCGTATACGGCTTTTCAAGAAGCGCTGGTCCAGCTTGGCATTGTAATGCCCAGCGGCGTCACTTTGGCGGAAATTGCGCCGGAAAACCTCATCTCCTCTAATATTGGAAGATCGTGACCTGAGGTTGCACTGCGCCTCATTTGCACGTCCCGCGGCCTTAATCTTCCGTCCAATTTGTTGGCGGAGGTCTCCTTAAACGCTCGTGGGGCTCCAGTGCAAGGACGGGGTCTCCCAAACACTTAAATTGCCGTAACAGCCTGTATGATTTACCATGGCAAATCATGTGCTGTCCGAAGGCGGCAAAGTAAGGTGCGACACCGGTGACAGAATGATAAGATGACCGCAGGACGCGTGTGATGGCGGACAATCTGCGGTCCCAATCTTTCTGAGCTGGGTGGACGTAAGACCGGATCGCGGCCAACAGGGTGCGATTCAACCGTTCGGAGGCGTTAGACTGAGGAGAGTATATGGGCGTCAGTTGGTGTTCAACGCCATACTGTTCGAGTAGGCCCTTAAACTGCCGAGACCTGAACTGTACTCCGTTGTCCGAGTACACACTCTCTGGAACCCCGAACACGTGGAATACCCGACTCTCTAGGGATTCCACGATGGATGGAGTTATGAACTTACTAATACGTTCCACCAGTGGGAATTTTGAAAGCTGGTCTAGAACGACTATAGCTCCGATGTGTCCCATGGATGATCGAGGATATGGACCGAGTGAATCTATGTATAGATGTTGGAATACGCGTTCTGGGACGTTGATTTGACCCATAGGAGGCCGAAGAGGCTGGTTGGGCGCTTTAGTGCCTTAACAGGTCTCACAGGCGCTCACGTAGTCTTTGACCTGGGATGCCATTTTAGGCCAAAAGAAGTATTTTTTGAGTCGCCGTAACGTCCGACCATAACCTCCGTGGGCACTTAAAGGATAATCATGTGCGCGGAGGATCAGATGTTGTGTCATTTCCTTCGGTACCCAGGGTTTTCAGGACTCTTCTTCCTGCCATGAATCACCAGTGGCGTATTCATTCATCAATTATCACTTTCAAATCAGGCATCTGTGATTGTTGGGTCACGATGGTTTGCCTCAACTCTTTGTAGCTGTTTGATTCGAAATGTGGGCTGTCCAAATCTATCTCAATGGGGCCCTTGTCACTTGTTGTCAATTCAGCGCCCTCTGGTGAAAACATTCGCGAGAGAGTGTCAGGTACGATGTTCTGGGTCCCTTTCCGATGTTTGATGGAAAACTTGGACCCTTGCAGTTTAAGAGCCCATCTGGCTAGGCGTCCATGTAAGTCTACTTGGTTCATCAACCACTGTAGCAAAGCGTGGTCCGTGATGATCTCGAACTGGTGGCCCTCGATATATACTCGGAATTTCTTCACAGCCATCACCGCTGCCAAACATTCCTGCTCGGACACAGTATAGTTCCTTTGGGCGGAGTTCAGCTTATTGGACATGAAGGCGATGGGAGCTTCTTCTCCCTCATCGGTCAATTGCACCGACATGGCTCCAACTCTATGTTGACTTGCATCACAATGAATGGAGAAGGGCTTCTCAAAGTCGGGGCTGTGCAAGACTGGAGCTGATGTTAGGGCTTGTTTTAGCTCTTCAAATGCCTTTCGGCTGAGCTTGGTCCAAATGAACTTCCTTTCCGCAGCATGTCTGACAGGGGCGCTGAAACTGTTGCATAATTCCGAACAAACCTTCGGTACCAACCGCACACACCAAGGAAACGTCGTAGCTGCTTAACTGTTTTTGGTAAGGGGAACTCATGATTCGCACGAGTTTTGTCTGGATCCGTTTTGATAGTGCCATGTCCGATGACATGTCCTAGGTATCGGACTTCGTTCATGACAAACTTACTTTTTTATATGTTCATGGTGAGCCCCGTCTTACTGATCTGCAGGGCTACTTCTTGCAGGAGTAGGAGGTGTTGGTCGAACGTTTCCGTGATGAGTAGAAGATCATCCAGGTACACGAACACTTGGTGTTTCAGGTGAGGTGGGATGACTTTGTCCATCAGCCGGGTCATCGTTTGCGGCGCGTTACACAGGCCAAAGGGCATTGTGACGAACTGATATAATGGTCGTCCAGAGACTGTGAAGGCGGTCTTATCCCTCGACCCCTCATCGAGTGAAATTTGCCAGGAGGCGTCTTTTAGGTCGAGACTGGTAATATAATTAGCTTTCAGCAGTCTTCCTAATATTTCATCGATGAGTGGAAGAGGGTAAGTGTCCTTGATGGTCACCGCGTTTACCTTACGGGCATCTAGACAAAGACGGACTTTACCTGGCTTCACCATCAAGGTTACCGGTGAGGACCAGGCACTTTGGGACTCCTCTATAACCCCCAACTCGAGCATCCTATCCAGCTCCGCATACACCAACTTCTCCATGGCCGGTGAGATGGCATAGTGTCTCTGCTTAATTGGCTTACTATTGCCAACGTCGATGACGTGTGAGATTAGGGTGGTGCGGCCAAGGCCTTGGGTAGCGTAAGATGGAAAAGCAGAGATGGATGCTTCCAGGCGTTGCCGTTGGTTAGGCGTCAGTCAATGCCTATCGGGAATAGAAGCGAGTTCGTTGACATATCTGGTGTTTAAAGACAAATCTGTGAATAAATCGGAAGCCAATCCAAAACGATGGACGAAATCGACGCCAAGGTACACATTCTGTGTCAGGGACGGGATAATGTAGAAAGTAATATCCTTCGTCTGACTTCTGAACGTCACGGGTGTTGTCAGTCTACCTTGTATAGGGTGTTTGGTGCCGTCAGCTGTACTGATTTCAGTGCGCCAGGGCTTAATCAAGGTAGGATATTCATGGAGCACCTTCGAGCCAAGGCTCGAGACAAGACAACTGATACTGGCACCCGTGTCGATCAATGCAAACACGGTTTCGCCCAACACTTTAATTGGGTGGTAAGGTCTGATTTCATTCTCAGCATCCTCCGAGATGTTACACAAGTTAAGTGTTTGACGGCAGGTGTGCACTCTCTTGCGGAAATTCCGCCAACGACGGGTTGACCATTTTGTCTTGCGTGGACGAGAAGTGACTTCCTTGGAAGCAAATATTCGCTCTCAAGCCACCCGATATTCCTGCAGCCGAACATGATACGGTTTTAGAATGCGTATTTGTGGCTGCCGAGGTTCTTCTGGCAGTGACTGCAGTGGTCGCTTCAAAACTGTCGTTGGCGAGGTCTCCGGAAAGTGAACATCCGCAGTCGTGGTGGTCATGGCTGGTGGGTTATCGTCAAGTTTGTTGGGGTGAGCAGCTGGCTGGGGAACTACTGCGGGGGTTTCGAGTACCGCTGAGGTGGTCGGGTACTCGTATGGCCATTTTTTTGCGCAGCACATTCGGGGCAATCCGGAAAGTAGGTGTCCGGCTTACCGCAACCATAGCAGAAAACTCTACGCTCTGCTCGACATGAAATAAACCAGTGTCCGGTTTGATTGCAGTTCCAGCAGGTCGTGAGGCTTCCCACTGCTGCTACAGCAAGCTGGTCCCGATCCATATCTTCCTCCAGATTCATGGTGGTATAATCTGGGGCCACTTCCGCGATTCCGCGCCGAGGACCCGTCCTAGCTAGTAAGTAGGGCCGTTCCCGGAGGTCTTCCTCAACCCCCTCCAGGCGACGCACAGCCCTCAGTAGTGCCTCCATACTCTCCGGATCTGAGTCCACGATTTGGCGACGAAGCTCCGGCCTTAGATTGCGCTTTAGCACCCGCAGCAGTTGTGTGGATGACATCGGCTCTGACAGCTGGTCGCTCAGCCGAAGGATGTCGGCCCGGTATTGGTGAAAGGGCTCGTCTGGACGTTGCCATCTGGCATGGATCTTGTCCAGGATCCTTTCACCCATATCGATCGTAGGGTACTCCATGCGGAGTACCTCCTTCAGCCGGGACCAGCGTATTGATGGTGGGGCCGAATGTTTTCGCCAATATGACTCAAGTGCTGCCCCCCTGAGCAGCATTGGCAAGTATCCTGGTAGCGCCGTGTGGTCACCTGCCAATATTTGCTCAATCAGCGACTCCACCCGAAAAATGAAATCTCCACTGTTATGGTGCTGGGTTCCCCGCTGCAATGCAGATTCCAGCCCTGGATGATGCTGGGAATCTGCGTCGGCTTCAGCCGATACGTAGCGTGTGGGAGGATGCGTTGGTGTGGAGGAGCCACTGGAGCCTGAGTTGGTGGCGGTGCTTGGCTCAGCCGAGGCCGGTACACTGGAGCCAACGGATTCATTGCCACACCGGACCAGATTCTTTCAGGATCGCGCCGCGGGTCTACCGGAAAATTCCAGGGATTTAAGTCCGAATCCCACATCGGAGGCGTTCTTGGACAAGGTGGTATTGGATCTTCCTTCTTGCTTTCCAGCGTGGCTACCCGGGTGGTCAAGCCGTGCATAAGTGCCATCAGCGCTTGTAGGACGGTCACTTCTACAGCCACGGTGGATCTCTGCCCTTCCGCAGGCGGCACTGCTTCGGCTCTGCTCATTAAGTCAGGCTCATCGGCCGCTGGTGGAACTTGATCCCGCCTGTCCTTTGGTTTGGGCACCGCCCTTTGAGCAGCTGGAAGCTTTAGGTAGCTGGAAGGTAGACCCGCCGACGTGGCTGGTTGTCGGCACAAAGGGCAAGTCCCGCTGACCAGTAAATGCTGGTTCACGCAGGCTTCATGGAACTCATGTCCGCACGCCAACGTTTGTACGGACGTTCCATTATTTCGTGCCTGCTGGCAGATGACGCATAATGCCGTGGACCCTGCGTCCAAACGCAACCGACGCTTGTCTCGCGTGCGTTTGGTTGACATTTTTGTTAAATATGGGTCTAGGTGTCAGACGCTGAAACAGACTACAAATTTATATAAACGAAAGGGAAACCTTAAAACTATGAATATTAAGAGTACGTTATGTGCGAGGAAAAGAAAAAAAACAAATATAAAGTTATGTGAGTGGCCGTCGGTGGCGAACCATATAACACTCCTATCAAAAAAAAGGTATGTAAGTAAAAAAATTTTACATTATCAAAAAAATAATCGGTCTTTCCATTCCGTCCCTCCTCTCAAATACGGACACCACTGGCACACTCCTCCTGAAGCATCTCAGGGACTAGTCTCTTGCGGCACCATGAGAATCAGGGTTCAGAAGTGCTCCCTCATCCATAAGTTTTACAAGTTACAACTTGTCAACCCAGGGTTGAATTCTGACCCACAAGCAGCGCGTGTCTTGTTATGGATAGTCATGGATTAGCTAATCAGCCAATCACATGAAATCAAAATCCATGTAGTGTAAGACACTCAGGCACCGCTTGGTTTGGGGAGCAGATCAGAATCCTCCGCAAAACAGATGTTGAGATAATAACTTCCGAATACAAATAGGGACTCTAATATCATTTGGCTTTACTTGTCATACAATGATGGTAAACCACCAAAGTATAAATCAGAAGCAGGACGAAACGATATTGATGTCCAAGGACAAAACACGTCCGAAAGTTATTAAGTTGCTGGGGCACGATTAGTGCAAAAGCCCTCAGTAGTTACCTACCCGCCAATAATCTTGACACCTGGTAGGGACACCTAGAGACGATGGTCTGTCTCATGCTCACGACTGATGATACAGCCGGGCATTTCGGAGCCCCATGTTGGGCGCCATTTGTAGTGTAAAGGTATTTCAAATGTCCATGAAGGACTGCCAAGAATGCTCTTGTCTGGGGACGCGTGAATGCGCTGGTAGGCTAGCATTGCGGTGTCGTGGGGCGGGTTCATTCCCCCAGCACAAGGACCTACTACAAAGAATTTCGCATTCACGAATTTCTGGGGTCGAACAAAAGCAAGGCGACCGAAGTCGCAAAAAATGTAGGCAACTACAACAGGGGCAAATGACTTGTTCATGGAAAAAGAGAAACAAGTAAAAAGGGCGGAATAAGGGTAACTTCGTCCTTAACCGAAGAGGCTCATGGCCCACAAATGAGAGAGGGGCAACCGGGTGGTGATGGAGTCCCTCGCACCCGCCCAACCGGATCAAAATCCATGAATGTTGCAGTGGCCAGGTATTTCCCTTCTGAGTGGAAAACTCATACAACATAATTTGCATGAGCCTTGCCATCAGAGAAGAAGTACCCCGGAGACCAATTTATGCCATAGAACTATGTAATTCGATTACATAGCCCTATGTCATAAAGAGGCACCTTGCTCGGGCCACTCAACCCGTGACGTCACCTGAAACAAAGAGGTTATTTAATGCCCGATGGCTGGCTCATTTGTGGCGTGAAGAGCCTACCATCGTACCGGGTCCTATACCCGGTCAAAAAGAAGGAACGGAAAGACTGACGGTTTATTTTAATGAAGCATTTTTCTTTTTCTTTTCTGCATTTCAACCGGACGTTAACAATATTTTCAAAAAAAAAAAGGAATTTCTTCCGCAAATAGTGCTTCTTCCAAATACAATAAAACGTAAGTTATTTTTTTAATCTGGATTGCTTAAAGCAAAACAATATTTTTCAGTTTAAAACAAGTAAGAAGTACCCCGGAGACCAATTTATGCCCGGAGACCAATTTATGCCATAGAACTATGTAATTCGATTACATAGCCCTATGTCATAAAGAGGCACCTTGCTCGGGCCACTCAACCCGTGACGTCACCTGAAACAAAGAGGTTATTTAATGCCCGATGGCTGGCTCATTTGTGGCGTGAAGAGCCTACCATCGTACCGGGTCCTATACCCGGTCAAAAAGAAGGAACGGAAAGACTGACGGTTTATTTTAATGAAGCATTTTTCTTTTTCTTTTCTGCATTTCAACCGGACGTTAACAATATTTTCAAAAAAAAAAAGGAATTTCTTCCGCAAATAGTGCTTCTTCCAAATACAATAAAACGTAAGTTATTTTTTTAATCTGGATTGCTTAAAGCAAAACAATATTTTTCAGTTTAAAACAAGTAAATATCTAAACAAAATGTCGGACGGAAATTTCAATTTCAATTTAAAATAAACTGTGCTTTCAATTTGATCTCATACGGCTTTTTTTTCATTGCAAGGAAAAACAGAGAAAG
>OZ017740.1:216795861-216943361 GCA_963969285.1 Odontomyia ornata
CGCCATCATAAATAGTGGGATATGTCGGTCCCAGTCCCTTTGGTTCTCGTCAAATATTTTGGCCAGATGTTTGTTGGGCGTGTCGTTGAAACGTTCGACCATTCCATCGGATTGGGGATGCAGCGGTGTTGTCCTCGTTTTCCGTATTCCCAGCAGCTCGCACATTTCGACAAAAAATAGTGACTCAAGGTTTCGGCCTTGATCCGAATGTAGTTCGCAAGGTACGCCGTACCTACTGACCCAATTTAACACTAGCTGTTTGGCTACAGTAGTTGCTTCCTGGTTGGGAACGGGGTAGACCTCGGGCCACTTGCTGAAATAATCGGCCACAACCAGCGTGTATCGATTTCCCCATTCGGATTCAAGGGAGGGTCCTGCGATGTCAACAGCAATCCTTTCAAACGGTACACCGACGTTGTAGGTTTGCATTTGTCCTCTCAGTCATCGCTTTGGACCTTTGACGGAAGCGCAAATTGTGCATCTACGGCACCAGTCCTCTACGTTTTCTCGAGCATGGAGCCAGTAAAATCTTTCCCGCAATTTCGCTAAGGTCTTGTTAACGCCAAGGTGGCCTCCCGAGGATCCTTCGTGCATCTCCTTAACCACATCGTGGATTCGGCTTTTGGGAAGTATAGTTTGCATCTCATAGGGGCTGCCATCTGCCGTTTCCCATTTCCGCTTGAGTATGCCACCCTCTACCTGAAGGGAGTTTCATTGTACCCAATAGCTTTTCAAGGTTGTGCCATGCATTGAAATGTCTTTCCACTCCGGTCGCCCAGTTGTCTCCTTCCATACGAGCAATGGTCCGATGTCTTCATCGGCTAACTGGGCATTTCGAATCTCCTCTGGTGACCAACCTTCATCGAATTCGGTCGTTATCAATTGCAGATCAACGGGCGGTTCCTTTTCCTCAATCCACCGGCAATTCTTGCAGTTAGCTGGACATGGACGGCGACATAGGGCGTCAGCATTTCCATGAACTCCGCCCTTCCGATGAACAATTTTGTAGTCGTATGACCGCAATCTTTCGACCCATCTCGCAACTTGTCCCTCGGGGTTTTTGAAGTTGGCCATATAGGTACTTGTGGAACTGCTTGGTGGCCTCTATTATAGCCAATAGCTCCTTCCTAGTCAAGCAGTAGCTCCTCTCAGTTTTCGAAAGAACTCGACAGTAATACGAGAGGACTCTTTCTTCGCCATCGATCTGCTGGGAGAGTACAGCTCCAATACCGCCGTTACTTGCATCGGTGTCAACTACAAACATTTTTCTGGGTTTTGGATATGCCAGCACGGGTGATTCATACAGCTTCTCCTTCAAGGTCTCAAAGGCTACCTGGCATTGTTCATTCCAGACATACGGACGATCTTTCTCGGTGAACTGATGGAGACACTTAGCTATTTTGGCAAAGTCCTTGACGAATCTTCGATAGTACGTTGCCAGATCTAGGAAACTTCGTAGTTGGCACTTGTTGTTTGGTGTTGGCCAGCTTTTTACGGCTTTAATTTTCTCAGGGTCTGTTTTGACCCCTTCTGCTGAAACAACGTGTCCCAGATATTTTACTTCAGCTGCGAAAAGTGTACACTTGTCGGGACTAAGTTTCAAATTCGCCAGTCGCAAACGGGAGAAACCCTCTTCTAAGTTCCGCACATGCTCTTCAAACGTTCTCCCGATAACGATGATGTGATCTAGGTACACCAAGCAGGTTTTCCAGGTTAGGCCACGTAGCACGTATTCCATCAGGCGTTCGAAAGTGGCTGGAGCATTGCAAAGCCCAAATGGCATCACCACAAATTGCCACAATCCGGTCCCAACTGAAAATGCGGTTTTCTCTCGGCCCTTCTAGTCGATTTCTACCTGCCAGTAGCCACTCTTGAGATCGAGTGTAGAAAACCATTTTGCGTCGGCCAAAGTGTCCATGATGTAATCGATGCGTGGGAGCGGGTAACTATCTTGCTTAGTGACGTCGTTAAGCTGCCTATAGTCGACATAAAAACGAGTGCTACCATCCTTTTTCTTCACTAGAACTACTTGCGCGGCCCATGGACTGACAGAAGGTTCATTAATGCCTTGTTTTTCCATGTCCGAGATCAGTGCGCTCACTTCTCCTTGTTTGGCTATAGGAAGACGTCTTGGTGCTTGTCGAATCGGCTTGGCTCCCGGTGTATCTATGACGTGAGTTACCAGACTCGTTCGGCCTTGGTCATCCGAGCTTGTTGAGAAGATGTCACTGTACTTGGTGACCAGATCAGAGGCCCGCTTGAATAGCTGCACTGGCAATTTGACCTGCTTCAATATTGCAGACGTGGATTCCCGGGCTTTGTCTGTGTCTTTTTCCTTTTCCAATGATGGTCGTGAGTAGCTTCCAAAGAGGTGATGGTGGAAGCAGGCTGGCAGCTGCCGATGACTTCTCCCGCTTTGATGCTCGTGGTTGAGTCTGCGGTGTTAAGGACTCTAGCCGGCACGTATCCGTTCCTTAAAGATCTTACAAGGCTTCGTCGTACAATCAAACTGGGCAATGCGGACGTCTTCGTTGGCTCCATAAGATAAGATCGGTGGTCTCCAGAATCACCATCATGATTGGCCCATACAATGCTCTTGGAAGATTTCGGTACATCAGTGTCGGTACATACTACCACATTAGTCTTGGGAATTTGGACGCTGGGACCCTCCATCAATACTTCGACATTCTGCCATTTCAATACCCGTTTGCCCAAGTCCAACGTGATTCCATGTGGTCGCAGAAAATCCATTCCGAGAATGCAGTCATCCATAATGTTCGCGACCAGAAAATTATGTCGGAACGCAAGGTCTCCCAACTGTATCTGGAGGTTGACCTCTCTATGGACAGGTGCAGTTTCTCCCGAAGCTGTCCTTAGTGAGAAAATCCTGCCCTTTTGAAGTAGTGGTCACCTCACATGGTCTGGTTGGATGATCGATCGGGTTGCACCAGTGTCGATGGTTATGGCGCAATTTTCTCTGTCAACTTGACCCGGAAGGCATAAGTTCGCTTCTCCACGATGTAGTCTTGATACAGTGATGGTGGTGCTGGGGACGCCGATCCTCTTAGCCAACCTCTGCCCCACGAAGTTGGCTCTTACATGTTTCCCGAACCCTCAGTTTGAAGGGTTTCCATTCTGGGCTCCTGACTCGGTCTAGATCTTCTCCTAGCTGCACACCCTAGACAATAGCTCGGTTTTCTTCGCTTCTTGCAGTCTCTTTGCAGGTGCCCCTTCTCTCCGCAATTCCAGCATCTAGGCACACCATTTACCTGCGGCTCTCGCTCAATTTTGACGCGCTCGTACCTGCACTCGTCTGCCACTACCTCGCGAACCCGGGCAGTGGTACGAGTCACATTTTTCGCTGCCTCAAAGTTCAGACTGTAAGCTAATGCGTCCTTAACCGTTTGCTTTTGAGCTAAATGCACGGCTTGTTGCAATTCCGGGTCCTTTAGTGCGCTGATGAATGATTCTGTTGCTGCATCATCTCAATGTTCTGGGTCGTAGGCTGGGTAAGCCAAAAGTGCCAGTCGCTCAATGTCTTGGGCTAGCTGCTGTAAAGTTTCACCAGACTTCTGCACCCGATGCCTTAGATGTGACCGATAAATCTGCTTCAGATGATCGTCTCCATAACGCATGTCGAGCGAATTCATTATAGCAGCTGGGTTTGAGTGCAACTCGGCGGGGATAGTCTGCAAAAGCTCGGCAGCTGGAATTAATGCAGTTGCTTGTTCCTGCTCATTCCAGTGATTTGCCCTAGTGGCGGCTTCATACTGGGTTTTGTAAATACTCCAGCCCGTTTGCCCGTCGAATATTGGTGCTTTCACATTTCTAGATATGCTATGCGCTGGGGTTACAAGTGGAGCTGGAGAGGTGGTTACTACTGCCTTCACTGCTTCCAATTCTTTTTTCACTTTTTCCATCTCATGGTTCATTCTCTCTTCGACCTGGCTGATCTCATAGTTGATGTTCTCCTCAACCTGGCTGACCTTCTCCTCGACCTTGTGAATCTTTTCCTCGACGCATTTAATTTGATTGTTCAGGCTACCGAGCTCCACTTTTATTTCGGTTGACTATTTTTGCACTTCCTTGATTTCGATCGCTTGTTGGTCCAGCTTCACTGATTGTTCATTTAACTTCGCTGATTGTTCATTTAACTTCACTGATTGTTCATCTAGCTTCGTAGTTGAATTGGATGACTGTTGCCGCTGCTCTTGCTGCATCAGCATTAACATTTGCATCAGTGCATTTTCTGGTTGCTTTGGTTTTGGTGTTTCTGCTTCACCACCTTCTGCGCCTTTTTCGGCATCTAAGGGCGCACCTGAATCCAGATACGCGCCTTCCAATTTAATTGCGTCACGCAAGCGTGCAAACAGTGTGGCCTTTGTACCTTGCGCAGCCAGGTTACGCTGTTCCAACTCTTCCTTAAGCTCCGACATGGTCAATTCATTAATTTTTAAGTTTAGGCTTCGTGGCATTTTTAATGTTTCTTTAAATTTTACTATTGTGTACTATAAAAATGTTCAAATTTTCACTTTCAAAATTTTAATCTCACTTTTCGACACCACTGTCGCGGGTTATGGTTCGCGGTCAATAATTTTAATGTTCCGGGGAAGTGAAAACGCAATGTCGTTTAAATTAAATTAAAAGAGTTTATTTATTTTACTAAAAATGCACAATCACTCATTTAACTATTTCACAATTTTAATTAGAATCTAACTTTCACTTGTCAATTAAATTTCCCTAACAACTGTCTTCACTTAACAATCAACGAAAATCACTCCACTATTACTCGATCAATATCGCTTTTCAATTCGCTATCACAGTTTTTACTATATCGCGGTTCTAATGAATGATCCCCCCATTCATTCAGCTCGCCTTTATATAGGGTCTCTACCCATTCAACCCATTTCTCGTACATTGGCGAATATTCTGCCGAGAGGTACCTGGTATATTCAAGCAGCTTAATGAATGGAGTGACGTCACTTTCAGATGTTGATCATGCTTGGTGGGTTCTCGTGGTTTCGAGTAGATTCACTTTGTTGATCATGAGGTTCTTAATGGTTGTGAAAATAATTGCAACTGTAGCTCGCAGAATTATTCGTGCATGTAACACTGCCCCCACCTCAGTCTTTTTCGCCCCGAAAAGATGTGTCCCCAGTTGTAGTCAATTCTCCTTGGATGTTATATGGGGCAAGATAGTCTGGGTGCACGATTTTCATTTTGGCTCTCGGCTTACGGTGCTCCTGTATGCGATATACGACGTCGTTGATTCGCTTTGTAACCCGATATAGTCCCTCCCAATTACGCTGCAACTTTAGAGACCTACCCTTCCGTCGCTGTGGGTTATATAGCCAGACCAAGTCATCTTGCTAGAAGCCAGTAGAATTTGCCTTTAGATCATACCTGGTCTTCATGCGGTCAGTTGCCGATTCGAGGTGTTTTCGCACTGTCCGATGTATTTGGTTCAACCGTTCTCTTAGCTCACTTGCATACTCCAAGATCGTTTGGGGTTTCCCAGGGGTGTAACGAACTTCATATCAATCGGCAGACGAATAGTCTTTCCAAAAATGACTTTGGCTGGGGCTTGACCCGTCGATGCATGTTTGGCAGCTCTGTACGCCATCATAAATAGTGGGATATGTCGGTCCCAGTCCCTTTGGTTCTCGTCAAATATTTTGGCCAGATGTTTATTGGGCGTGTCGTTGAAACGTTCGACCATTCCATCGGATTGGGGATGCAGCGGTGTTGTCCTCGTTTTCCGTATTCCCAGCAGCTCGCACATTTCGACAAAAAATAGTGACTCAAGGTTTCGGCCTTGATCCGAATGTAGTTCGCAAGGTACGCCGTACCTACTGACCCAATTTAACACTAGCTGTTTGGCTACAGTAGTTGCTTCCTGGTTGGGAACGGGGTAGACCTCGGGCCACTTGCTGAAATAATCGGCCACAACCAGCGTGTATCGATTTCCCCATTCGGATTCAAGGGAGGGTCCTGCGATGTCAACAGCAATCCTTTCAAACGGTACACCGACGTTGTAGGTTTGCATTTGTCCTCTCAGTCATCGCTTTGGACCTTTGACGGAAGCGCAAATTGTGCATCTACGGCACCAGTCCTCTACGTTTTCTCGAGCATGGAGCCAGTAAAATCTTTCCCGCAATTTCGCTAAGGTCTTGTTAATGCCAAGGTGGCCTCCCGAGGATCCTTCGTGCATCTCCTTAACCACATCGTGGATTCGGCTTTTGGGAAGTATAGTTTGCATCTCAAAGGGGCTGCCATCTGCCGTTTCCCATTTCCGCTTGAGTATGCCACCCTCTACCTGAAGGGAGTTTCATTGTACCCAATAGCTTTTCAAGGTTGTGCCATGCATTGAAACGTCTTTCCACTCCGGTCGCCCAGTTGTCTCCTTCCATACGAGCAATGGTCCGATGTCTTCATCGGCTAACTGGGCATTTCGAACCTCCTCTGGTGACCAACCTTCATCGAATTCGGTCGTTATCAATTGCAGATCAACGGGCGGTTCCTTTTCCTCAATCCGCCGACAATTCTTGCAGTTAGCTGGACATGGACGGCGACATAGGGCGTCAGCATTTCCATGAACTCCGCCCTTCCGATGAACAATTTCGTAGTCGTATGACCGCAATCTTTCGACCCATCTCGCAACTTGTCCCTCGGGGTTTTTGAAGTTGGCCATATAGGTACTTGTGGAACTGCTTGGTGGCCTCTATTATAGCCAATAGCTCCTTCCTAGTCAAGCAGTAGCTCCTCTCACTTTTCGAAAGAACTCGACAGTAATACGAGAGGACTCTTTCTTCGCCATCGATCTGCTGGGAGAGTACAGCTCCAATACCGCCGTTACTTGCATCGGTGTCAACTACAAACATTTTTCTGGGTTTTGGATATGCCAGCACGGGTGATTCATACAGCTTCTCCTTCAAGGTCTCAAAGGCTACCTGGCATTGTTCATTCCAGACATACGGACGATCTTTCTCGGTGAACTGATGGAGACACTTAGCTATTTTGGCAAAGTCCTTGACGAATCTTCGATAGTACGTTGCCAGACCTAGGAAACTTCGTAGTTGGCACTTGTTGTTTGGTGTTGGCCAGCTTTTTACGGCTTTAATTTTCTCAGGGTCTGTTTTGACCCCTTCTGCTGAAACAACGTGTCCCAGATATTTTACTTCAGCTGCGAAAAGTGTACACTTGTCGGGACTAAGTTTCAAATTCGCCAGTCGCAAACGGGAGAAACCCTCTTCTAAGTTCCGCACATGCTCTTCAAACGTTCTCCCGATAACGATGATGTCATCTAGGTACACCAAGCAGGTTTTCCAGGTTAGGCCACGTAGCACGTATTCCATCAGGCGTTCGAAAGTGGCTGGAGCATTGCAATGCCCAAATGGCATCACCACAAATTGCCACAATCCGGTCCCAACTGAAAATGCGGTTTTCTCTCGGCCCTTCTTGTCGATTTCTACCTGCCAGTAGCCACTCTTGAGATCGAGTGTAGAAAACCATTTTGCGTCGGCCAAAGTGTCCATGATGTAATCGATGCGTGGGAGCGGGTAACTATCTTGCTTAGTGACGTCGTTAAGCTGCCTATAGTCGACATAAAAACGAGTGCTACCATCCTTTTTCTTCACTAGAACTACTTGCGCGGCCCATGGACTGACAGAAGGTTCATTAATGCCTTGTTTTTCCATGTCCGAGATCAGTGCGCTCACTTCTCCTTGTTTGGCTATAGGAAGACGTCTTGGTGCTTGTCGAATCGGCTTGGCTCCCGGTGTATCTATGACGTGAGTTACCAGACTCGTTCGGCCTTGGTCATCCGAGCTTGTTGAGAAGATGTCACTGTACTTGGTGACCAGATCAGAGGCCCGCTTGAATAGCTGCACTGGCAATTTGACCTGCTTCAATATTGCAGACGTGGATTCCCGGGCTTTGTCTGTGTCTTTTTCCTTTTCCAATGATGGTCGTGAGTAGCTTCCAAAGAGGTGATGGTGGAAGCAGGCTGGCAGCTGCCGATGACTTCTCCCGCTTTGATGCTCGTGGTTGAGTCTGCGGTGTTAAGGACTCTAGCCGGCACGTATCCGTTCCTTAAAGATCTTACAAGGCTTCGTCGTACAATCAAACTGGGCAATGCGGACGTCTTCGTTGGCTCCATAAGATAAGATCGGTGGTCTCCAGAATCACCATCATGATTGGCCCATACAATGCTCTTGGAAGATTTCGGTACATCAGTGTCGGTACATACTACCACATTAGTCTTGGGAATTTGGACGCTGGGACCCTCCATCAATACTTCGACATTCTGCCATTTCAATACCCGTTTGCCCAAGTCCAACGTGATTCCATGTGGTCGCAGAAAATCCATTCCGAGAATGCAGTCATCCATAATGTTCGCGACCAGAAAATTATGTCGGAACGCAAGGTCTCCCAACTGTATCTGGAGGTTGACCTCTCTATGGACAGGTGCAGTTTCTCCCGAAGCTGTCCTTAGTGAGAAAATCCTGCCCTTTTGAAGTAGTGGTCACCTCACATGGTCTGGTTGGATGATCGATCGGGTTGCACCAGTGTCGATGGTTATGGCGCAATTTTCTCTGTCAACTTGACCCGGAAGGCATAAGTTCGCTTCTCCACGATGTAGTCTTGATACAGTGATGGTGGTGCTGGGGACGCCGATCCTCTTAGCCAACCTCTGCCCCACGAAGTTGGCTCTTACATGTTTCCCGAACCCTCAGTTTGAAGGGTTTCCATTCTGGGCTCCTGACTCGGTCTAGATCTTCTCCTAGCTGCACACCCTAGACAATAGCTCGGTTTTCTTCGCTTCTTGCAGTCTCTTTGCAGGTGCCCCTTCTCTCCGCAATTCCAGCATCTAGGCACACCATTTACCTGCGGCTCTCGCTCAATTTTGACGCGCTCGTACCTGCACTCGTCTGCCACTACCTCGCGAACCCGGGCAGTGGTACGAGTCACATTTTTCGCTGCCTCAAAGTTCAGACTGTAAGCCAATGCGTCCTTAACCGTTTGCTTTTGAGCTAAATGCACGGCTTGTTGCAATTCCGGGTCCTTTAGTGCGCTGATGAATGATTCTGTTGCTGCATCATCTCAATGTTCTGGGTCGTAGGCTGGGTAAGCCAAAAGTGCCAGTCGCTCAATGTCTTGGGCTAGCTGCTGTAAAGTTTCACCAGACTTCTGCACCCGATGCCTTAGATGTGACCGATAAATCTGCTTCAGATGATCGTCTCCATAACGCATGTCGAGCGAATTCATTATAGCAGCTGGGTTTGAGTGCAACTCGGCGGGGATAGTCTGCAAAAGCTCGGCAGCTGGAATTAATGCAGTTGCTTGTTCCTGCTCATTCCAGTGATTTGCCCTAGTGGCGGCTTCATACTGGGTTTTGTAAATACTCCAGCCCGTTTGCCTGTCGAATATTGGTGCTTTCACATTTCTAGATATGCTATGCGCTGGGGTTACAAGTGGAGCTGGAGAGGTGGTTACTACTGCCTTCACTGCTTCCAATTCTTTTTTCACTTTTTCCATCTCATGGTTCATTCTCTCTTCGACCTGGCTGATCTCATAGTTGATGTTCTCCTCAACCTGGCTGACCTTCTCCTCGACCTTGTGAATCTTTTCCTCGACGCATTTAATTTGATTGTTCAGGCTACCGAGCTCCACTTTTATTTCGGTTGACTATTTTTGCACTTCCTTGATTTCGATCGCTTGTTGGTCCAGCTTCACTGATTGTTCATTTAACTTCGCTGATTGTTCATTTAACTTCACTGATTGTTCATCTAGCTTCGTAGTTGAATTGGATGACTGTTGTCGCTGCTCTTGCTGCATCAGCATTAACATTTGCATCAGTGCATTTTCTGGTTGCTTTGGTTTTGGTGTTTCTGCTTCACCACCTTCTGCGCCTTTTTCGGCATCTAAGGGCTCACCTGAATCCAGATACGCGCCTTCCAATTTAATTGCGTCACGCAAGCGTGCAAACAGTGTGGCCTTTGTACCTTGCGCAGCCAGGTTACGCTGTTCCAACTCTTCCTTAAGCTCCGACATGGTCAATTCATTAATTTTTAAGTTTAGGCTTCGTGGCATTTTTAATGTTTCTTTAAATTTTACTATTGTGTACTATAAAAATGTTCAAATTTTCACTTTCAAAATTTTAATCTCACTTTTCGACACCACTGTCGCGGGTTATGGTTCGCGGTCAATAATTTTAATGTTCCGGGGAAGTGAAAACGCAATGTCGTTTAAATTAAATTAAAAGAGTTTATTTATTTTACTAAAAATGCACAATCACTCATTTAACTATTTCACAATTTTAATTAGAATCTAACTTTCACTTGTCAATTAAATTTCCCTAACAACTGTCTTCACTTAACAATCAACGAAAATCACTCCACTATTACTCGATCAATATCGCTTTTCAATTCGCTATCACAGTTTTTACTATATCGCGGTTCTAATGAATGATCCCCCCATTCATTCAGCTCGCCTTTATATAGGGTCTCTACCCATTCAACCCATTTCTCGTACATTGGCGAATATTCTGCCGAGAGGTACCTGGTATATTCAAGCAGCTTAATGAATGGAGTGACGTCACTTTCAGATGTTGATCATGCTTGGTGGGTTCTCGTGGTTTCGAGTAGATTCACTTTGTTGATCATGAGGTTCTTAATGGTTGTGAAAATAATTGCAACAGTAGCTCGCAGAATTATTCGTGCATGTAACACTGCCCCCACCTCAGTCCTTTTCGCCCCGAAAAGATGTGTCCCCAGTTGTAGTCAATTCTCCTTGGATGTTATATGGGGCAAGATAGTCTGGGTGCACGATTTTCATTTTGGCTCTCGGCTTACGGTGCTCCTGTATGCGATATACGACGTCGTTGATTCGCTTTGTAACCCGATATAGTCCCTCCCAATTACGCTGCAACTTTAGAGACCTACCCTTCCGTCGCTGTGGGTTATATAGCCAGACCAAGTCATCTTGCTAGAAGCCAGTAGAATTTGCCTTTAGATCATACCTGGTCTTCATGCGGTCAGTTGCCGATTCGAGGTGTTTTCGCACTGTCCGATGTATTTGGTTCAACCGTTCTCTTAGCTCACTTGCGTACTCCAAGATCGTTTGGGGTTTCCCAGGGGGTGTAACGAACTTCATATCAATCGGCAGACGAATAGTCTTTCCAAAAATGACTTTGGCTGGGGCTTGACCCGTCGATGCATGTTTGGCAGCTCTGTACGCCATCATAAATAGTGGGATATGTCGGTCCCAGTCCCTTTGGTTCTCGTCAAATATTTTGGCCAGATGTTTATTGGGCGTGTCGTTGAAACGTTCGACCATTCCATCGGATTGGGGATGCAGCGGTGTTGTCCTCGTTTTCCGTATTCCCAGCAGCTCGCACATTTCGACAAAAAATAGTGACTCAAGGTTTCGGCCTTGATCCGAATGTAGTTCGCAAGGTACGCCGTACCTACTGACCCAATTTAACACTAGCTGTTTGGCTACAGTAGTTGCTTCCTGGTTGGGAACGGGGTAGACCTCGGGCCACTTGCTGAAATAATCGGCCACAACCAGCGTGTATCGATTTCCCCATTCGGATTCAAGGGAGGGTCCTGCGATGTCAACAGCAATCCTTTCAAACGGTACACCGACGTTGTAGGTTTGCATTTGTCCTCTCAGTCATCGCTTTGGACCTTTGACGGAAGCGCAAATTGTGCATCTACGGCACCAGTCCTCTACGTTTTCTCGAGCATGGAGCCAGTAAAATCTTTCCCGCAATTTCGCTAAGGTCTTGTTAACGCCAAGGTGGCCTCCCGAGGATCCTTCGTGCATCTCCTTAACCACATCGTGGATTCGGCTTTTGGGAAGTATAGTTTGCATCTCATAGGGGCTGCCATCTGCCGTTTCCCATTTCCGCTTGAGTATGCCACCCTCTACCTGAAGGGAGTTTCATTGTACCCAATAGCTTTTCAAGGTTGTGCCATGCATTGAAACGTCTTTCCACTCCGGTCGCCCAGTTGTCTCCTTCCATACGAGCAATGGTCCGATGTCTTCATCGGCTAACTGGGCATTTCGAATCTCCTCTGGTGACCAACCTTCATCGAATTCGGTCGTTATCAATTGCAGATCAACGGGCGGTTCCTTTTCCTCAATCCGCCGACAATTCTTGCAGTTAGCTGGACATGGACGGCGACATAGGGCGTCAGCATTTCCATGAACTCCGCCCTTCCGATGAACAATTTCGTAGTCGTATGACCGCAATCTTTCGACCCATCTCGCAACTTGTCCCTCGGGGTTTTTGAAGTTGGCCATATAGGTACTTGTGGAACTGCTTGGTGGCCTCTATTATAGCCAATAGCTCCTTCCTAGTCAAGCAGTAGCTCCTCTCACTTTTCGAAAGAACTCGACAGTAATACGAGAGGACTCTTTCTTCGCCATCGATCTGCTGGGAGAGTACAGCTCCAATACCGCCGTTACTTGCATCGGTGTCAACTACAAACATTTTTCTGGGTTTTGGATATGCCAGCACGGGTGATTCATACAGCTTCTCCTTCAAGGTCTCAAAGGCTACCTGGCATTGTTCATTCCAGACATACGGACGATCTTTCTCGGTGAACTGATGGAGACACTTAGCTATTTTGGCAAAGTCCTTGACGAATCTTCGATAGTACGTTGCCAGACCTAGGAAACTTCGTAGTTGGCACTTGTTGTTTGGTGTTGGCCAGCTTTTTACGGCTTTAATTTTCTCAGGGTCTGTTTTGACCCTTTCTGCTGAAACAACGTGTCCCAGATATTTTACTTCAGCTGCGAAAAGTGTACACTTGTCGGGACTAAGTTTCAAATTCGCCAGTCGCAAACGGGAGAAACCCTCTTCTAAGTTCCGCACATGCTCTTCAAACGTTCTCCCGATAACGATGATGTCATCTAGGTACACCAAGCAGGTTTTCCAGGTTAGGCCACGTAGCACGTATTCCATCAGGCGTTCGAAAGTGGCTGGAGCATTGCAAAGCCCAAATGGTATCACCACAAATTGCCACAATCCGGTCCCAACTGAAAATGCGGTTTTCTCTCGGCCCTTCTTGTCGATTTCTACCTGCCAGTAGCCACTCTTGAGATCGAGTGTAGAAAACCATTTTGCGTCGGCCAAAGTGTCCATGATGTAATCGATGCGTGGGAGCGGGTAACTATCTTGCTTAGTGACGTCGTTAAGCTGCCTATAGTCGACATAAAAACGAGTGCTACCATCCTTTTTCTTCACTAGAACTACTTGCGCGGCCCATGGACTGACAGAAGGTTCATTAATGCCTTGTTTTTCCATGTCCGAGATCAGTGCGCTCACTTCTCCTTGTTTGGCTATAGGAAGACGTCTTGGTGCTTGTCGAATCGGCTTGGCTCCCGGTGTATCTATGACGTGAGTTACCAGACTCGTTCAGCCTTGGTCATCCGAGCTTGTTGAGAAGATGTCACTGTACTTGGTGACCAGATCAGAGGCCCGCTTGAATAGCTGCACTGGCAATTTGACCTGCTTCAATATTGCAGACGTGGATTCCCGGGCTTTGTCTGTGTCTTTTTCCTTTTCCAATGATGGTCGTGAGTAGCTTCCAAAGAGGTGATGGTGGAAGCAGGCTGGCAGCTGCCGATGACTTCTCCCGCTTTGATGCTCGTGGTTGAGTCTGCGGTGTTAAGGACTCTAGCCGGCACGTATCCGTTCCTTAAAGATCTTACAAGGCTTCGTCGTACAATCAAACTGGGCAATGCGGACGTCTTCGTTGGCTCCATAAGATAAGATCGGTGGTCTCCAGAATCACCATCATGATTGGCCCATACAATGCTCTTGGAAGATTTCGGTACATCAGTGTCGGTACATACTACCACATTAGTCTTGGGAATTTGGACGCTGGGACCCTCCATCAATACTTCGACATTCTGCCATTTCAATACCCGTTTGCCCAAGTCCAACGTGATTCCATGTGGTCGCAGAAAATCCATTCCGAGAATGCAGTCATCCATAATGTTCGCGACCAGAAAATTATGTCGGAACGCAAGGTCTCCCAACTGTATCTGGAGGTTGACCTCTCTATGGACAGGTGCAGTTTCTCCCGAAGCTGTCCTTAGTGAGAAAATCCTGCCCTTTTGAAGTAGTGGTCACCTCACATGGTCTGGTTGGATGATCGATCGGGTTGCACCAGTGTCGATGGTTATGGCGCAATTTTCTCTGTCAACTTGACCCGGAAGGCATAAGGTCGCTTCTCCACGATGTAGTCTTGATACAGTGATGGTGGTGCTGGGGACGCCGATCCTCTTAGCCAACCTCTGCCCCACGAAGTTGGCTCTTACATGTTTCCCGAACCCTCAGTTTGAAGGGTTTCCATTCTGGGCTCCTGACTCGGTCTAGATCTTCTCCTAGCTGCACACCCTAGACAATAGCTCGGTTTTCTTCGCTTCTTGCAGTCTCTTTGCAGGTGCCCCTTCTCTCCGCAATTCCAGCATCTAGGCGCACCATTTACCTGCGGCTCTCGCTCAATTTTGACGCGCTCGTACCTGCACTCGTCTGCCACTACCTCGCGAACCCGGGCAGTGGTACGAGTCACATTTTTCGCTGCCTCAAAGTTCAGACTGTAAGCCAATGCGTCCTTAACCGTTTGCTTTTGAGCTAAATGCACGGCTTGTTGCAATTCCGGGTCCTTTAGTGCGCTGATGAATGATTCTGTTGCTGCATCATCTCAATGTTCTGGGTCGTAGGCTGGGTAAGCCAAAAGTGCCAGTCGCTCAATGTCTTGGGCTAGCTGCTGTAAAGTTTCACCAGACTTCTGCACCCGATGCCTTAGATGTGACCGATAAATCTGCTTCAGATGATCGTCTCCATAACGCATGTCGAGCGAATTCATTATAGCAGCTGGGTTTGAGTGCAACTCGGCGGGGATAGTCTGCAAAAGCTCGGCAGCTGGAATTAATGCAGTTGCTTGTTCCTGCTCATTCCAGTGATTTGCCCTAGTGGCGGCTTCATACTGGGTTTTGTAAATACTCCAGCCCGTTTGCCCGTCGAATATTGGTGCTTTCACATTTCTAGATATGCTATGCGCTGGGGTTACAAGTGGAGCTGGAGAGGTGGTTACTACTGCCTTCACTGCTTCCAATTCTTTTTTCACTTTTTCCATCTCATGGTTCATTCTCTCTTCGACCTGGCTGATCTCATAGTTGATGTTCTCCTCAACCTGGCTGACCTTCTCCTCGACCTTGTGAATCTTTTCCTCGACGCATTTAATTTGATTGTTCAGGCTACCGAGCTCCACTTTTATTTCGGTTGACTATTTTTGCACTTCCTTGATTTCGATCGCTTGTTGGTCCAGCTTCACTGATTGTTCATTTAACTTCGCTGATTGTTCATTTAACTTCACTGATTGTTCATCTAGCTTCGTAGTTGAATTGGATGACTGTTGTCGCTGCTCTTGCTGCATCAGCATTAACATTTGCATCAGTGCATTTTCTGGTTGCTTTGGTTTTGGTGTTTCTGCTTCACCACCTTCTGCGCCTTTTTCGGCATCTAAGGGCTCACCTGAATCCAGATACGCGCCTTCCAATTTAATTGCGTCACGCAAGCGTGCAAACAGTGTGGCCTTTGTACCTTGCGCAGCCAGGTTACGCTGTTCCAACTCTTCCTTAAGCTCCGACATGGTCAATTCATTAATTTTTAAGTTTAGGCTTCGTGGCATTTTTAATGTTTCTTTAAATTTTACTATTGTGTACTATAAAAATGTTCAAATTTTCACTTTCAAAATTTTAATCTCACTTTTCGACACCACTGTCGCGGGTTATGGTTCGCGGTCAATAATTTTAATGTTCCGGGGAAGTGAAAACGCAATGTCGTTTAAATTAAATTAAAAGAGTTTATTTATTTTACTAAAAATGCACAATCACTCATTTAACTATTTCACAATTTTAATTAGAATCTAACTTTCACTTGTCAATTAAATTTCCCTAACAACTGTCTTCACTTAACAATCAACGAAAATCACTCCACTATTACTCGATCAATATCGCTTTTCAATTCGCTATCACAGTTTTTACTATATCGCGGTTCTAATGAATGATCCCCCCATTCATTCAGCTCGCCTTTATATAGGGTCTCTACCCATTCAACCCATTTCTCGTACATTGGCGAATATTCTGCCGAGAGGTACCTGGTATATTCAAGCAGCTTAATGAATGGAGTGACGTCACTTTCAGATGTTGATCATGCTTGGTGGGTTCTCGTGGTTTCGAGTAGATTCACTTTGTTGATCATGAGGTTCTTAATGGTTGTGAAAATAATTGCAACAGTAGCTCGCAGAATTATTCGTGCATGTAACACTGCCCCCACCTCAGTCCTTTTCGCCCCGAAAAGATGTGTCCCCAGTTGTAGTCAATTCTCCTTGGATGTTATATGGGGCAAGATAGTCTGGGTGCACGATTTTCATTTTGGCTCTCGGCTTACGGTGCTCCTGTATGCGATATACGACGTCGTTGATTCGCTTTGTAACCCGATATAGTCCCTCCCAATTACGCTGCAACTTTAGAGACCTACCCTTCCGTCGCTGTGGGTTATATAGCCAGACCAAGTCATCTTGCTAGAAGCCAGTAGAATTTGCCTTTAGATCATACCTGGTCTTCATGCGGTCAGTTGCCGATTCGAGGTGTTTTCGCACTGTCCGATGTATTTGGTTCAACCGTTCTCTTAGCTCACTTGCGTACTCCAAGATCGTTTGGGGTTTCCCAGGGGGTGTAACGAACTTCATATCAATCGGCAGACGAATAGTCTTTCCAAAAATGACTTTGGCTGGGGCTTGACCCGTCGATGCATGTTTGGCAGCTCTGTACGCCATCATAAATAGTGGGATATGTCGGTCCCAGTCCCTTTGGTTCTCGTCAAATATTTTGGCCAGATGTTTATTGGGCGTGTCGTTGAAACGTTCGACCATTCCATCGGATTGGGGATGCAGCGGTGTTGTCCTCGTTTTCCGTATTCCCAGCAGCTCGCACATTTCGACAAAAAATAGTGACTCAAGGTTTCGGCCTTGATCCGAATGTAGTTCGCAAGGTACGCCGTACCTACTGACCCAATTTAACACTAGCTGTTTGGCTACAGTAGTTGCTTCCTGGTTGGGAACGGGGTAGACCTCGGGCCACTTGCTGAAATAATCGGCCACAACCAGCGTGTATCGATTTCCCCATTCGGATTCAAGGGAGGGTCCTGCGATGTCAACAGCAATCCTTTCAAACGGTACACCGACGTTGTAGGTTTGCATTTGTCCTCTCAGTCATCGCTTTGGACCTTTGACGGAAGCGCAAATTGTGCATCTACGGCACCAGTCCTCTACGTTTTCTCGAGCATGGAGCCAGTAAAATCTTTCCCGCAATTTCGCTAAGGTCTTGTTAACGCCAAGGTGGCCTCCCGAGGATCCTTCGTGCATCTCCTTAACCACATCGTGGATTCGGCTTTTGGGAAGTATAGTTTGCATCTCATAGGGGCTGCCATCTGCCGTTTCCCATTTCCGCTTGAGTATGCCACCCTCTACCTGAAGGGAGTTTCATTGTACCCAATAGCTTTTCAAGGTTGTGCCATGCATTGAAACGTCTTTCCACTCCGGTCGCCCAGTTGTCTCCTTCCATACGAGCAATGGTCCGATGTCTTCATCGGCTAACTGGGCATTTCGAATCTCCTCTGGTGACCAACCTTCATCGAATTCGGTCGTTATCAATTGCAGATCAACGGGCGGTTCCTTTTCCTCAATCCGCCGACAATTCTTGCAGTTAGCTGGACATGGACGGCGACATAGGGCGTCAGCATTTCCATGAACTCCGCCCTTCCGATGAACAATTTCGTAGTCGTATGACCGCAATCTTTCGACCCATCTCGCAACTTGTCCCTCGGGGTTTTTGAAGTTGGCCATATAGGTACTTGTGGAACTGCTTGGTGGCCTCTATTATAGCCAATAGCTCCTTCCTAGTCAAGCAGTAGCTCCTCTCACTTTTCGAAAGAACTCGACAGTAATACGAGAGGACTCTTTCTTCGCCATCGATCTGCTGGGAGAGTACAGCTCCAATACCGCCGTTACTTGCATCGGTGTCAACTACAAACATTTTTCTGGGTTTTGGATATGCCAGCACGGGTGATTCATACAGCTTCTCCTTCAAGGTCTCAAAGGCTACCTGGCATTGTTCATTCCAGACATACGGACGATCTTTCTCGGTGAACTGATGGAGACACTTAGCTATTTTGGCAAAGTCCTTGACGAATCTTCGATAGTACGTTGCCAGACTTAGGAAACTTCGTAGTTGGCACTTGTTGTTTGGTGTTGGCCAGCTTTTTACGGCTTTAATTTTCTCAGGGTCTGTTTTGACCCTTTCTGCTGAAACAACGTGTCCCAGATATTTTACTTCAGCTGCGAAAAGTGTACACTTGTCGGGACTAAGTTTCAAATTCGCCAGTCGCAAACGGGAGAAACCCTCTTCTAAGTTCCGCACATGCTCTTCAAACGTTCTCCCGATAACGATGATGTCATCTAGGTACACCAAGCAGATTTTCCAGGTTAGGCCACGTAGCACGTATTCCATCAGGCGTTCGAAAGTGGCTGGAGCATTGCAAAGCCCAAATGGTATCACCACAAATTGCCACAATCCGGTCCCAACTGAAAATGCGGTTTTCTCTCGGCCCTTCTTGTCGATTTCTACCTGCCAGTAGCCACTCTTGAGATCGAGTGTAGAAAACCATTTTGCGTCGGCCAAAGTGTCCATGATGTAATCGATGCGTGGGAGCGGGTAACTATCTTGCTTAGTGACGTCGTTAAGCTGCCTATAGTCGACATAAAAACGAGTGCTACCATCCTTTTTCTTCACTAGAACTACTTGCGCGGCCCATGGACTGACAGAAGGTTCATTAATGCCTTGTTTTTCCATGTCCGAGATCAGTGCGCTCACTTCTCCTTGTTTGGCTATAGGAAGACGTCTTGGTGCTTGTCGAATCGGCTTGGCTCCCGGTGTATCTATGACGTGAGTTACCAGACTCGTTCGGCCTTGGTCATCCGAGCTTGTTGAGAAGATGTCACTGTACTTGGTGACCAGATCAGAGGCCCGCTTGAATAGCTGCACTGGCAATTTGACCTGCTTCAATATTGCAGACGTGGATTCTCGGGCTTTGTCTGTGTCTTTTTCCTTTTCCAATGATGGTCGTGAGTAGCTTCCAAAGAGGTGATGGTGGAAGCAGGCTGGCAGCTGCCGATGACTTCTCCCGCTTTGATGCTCGTGGTTGAGTCTGCGGTGTTAAGGACTCTAGCCGGCACGTATCCGTTCCTTAAAGATCTTACAAGGCTTCGTCGTACAATCAAACTGGGCAATGCGGACGTCTTCGTTGGCTCCATAAGATAAGATCGGTGGTCTCCAGAATCACCATCATGATTGGCCCATACAATGCTCTTGGAAGATTTCGGTACATCAGTGTCGGTACATACTACCACATTAGTCTTGGGAATTTGGACGCTGGGACCCTCCATCAATACTTCGACATTCTGCCATTTCAATACCCGTTTGCCCAAGTCCAACGTGATTCCATGTGGTTGCAGAAAATCCATTCCGAGAATGCAGTCATCCATAATGTTCGCGACCAGAAAATTATGTCGGAACGCAAGGTCTCCCAACTGTATCTGGAGGTTGACCTCTCTATGGACAGGTGCAGTTTCTCCCGAAGCTGTCCTTAGTGAGAAAATCCTGCCCTTTTGAAGTAGTGGTCACCTCACATGGTCTGGTTGGATGATCGATCGGGTTGCACCAGTGTCGATGGTTATGGCGCAATTTTCTCTGTCAACTTGACCCGGAAGGCATAAGTTCGCTTCTCCACGATGTAGTCTTGATACAGTGATGGTGGTGCTGGGGACGCCGATCCTCTTAGCCAACCTCTGCCCCACGAAGTTGGCTCTTACATGTTTCCCGAACCCTCAGTTTGAAGGGTTTCCATTCTGGGCTCCTGACTCGGTCTAGATCTTCTCCTAGCTGCACACCCTAGACAATAGCTCGGTTTTCTTCGCTTCTTGCAGTCTCTTTGCAGGTGCCCCTTCTCTCCGCAATTCCAGCATCTAGGCGCACCATTTACCTGCGGCTCTCGCTCAATTTTGACGCGCTCGTACCTGCACTCGTCTGCCACTACCTCGCGAACCCGGGCAGTGGTACGAGTCACATTTTTCGCTGCCTCAAAGTTCAGACTGTAAGCCAATGCGTCCTTAACCGTTTGCTTTTGAGCTAAATGCACGGCTTGTTGCAATTCCGGGTCCTTTAGTGCGCTGATGAATGATTCTGTTGCTGCATCATCTCAATGTTCTGGGTCGTAGGCTGGGTAAGCCAAAAGTGCCAGTCGCTCAATGTCTTGGGCTAGCTGCTGTAAAGTTTCACCAGACTTCTGCACCCGATGCCTTAGATGTGACCGATAAATCTGCTTCAGATGATCGTCTCCATAACGCATGTCGAGCGAATTCATTATAGCAGCTGGGTTTGAGTGCAACTCGGCGGGGATAGTCTGCAAAAGCTCGGCAGCTGGAATTAATGCAGTTGCTTGTTCCTGCTCATTCCAGTGATTTGCCCTAGTGGCGGCTTCATACTGGGTTTTGTAAATACTCCAGCCCGTTTGCCCGTCGAATATTGGTGCTTTCACATTTCTAGATATGCTATGCGCTGGGGTTACAAGTGGAGCTGGAGAGGTGGTTACTACTGCCTTCACTGCTTCCAATTCTTTTTTCACTTTTTCCATCTCATGGTTCATTCTCTCTTCGACCTGGCTGATCTCATAGTTGATGTTCTCCTCAACCTGGCTGACCTTCTCCTCGACCTTGTGAATCTTTTCCTCGACGCATTTAATTTGATTGTTCAGGCTACCGAGCTCCACTTTTATTTCGGTTGACTATTTTTGCACTTCCTTGATTTCGATCGCTTGTTGGTCCAGCTTCACTGATTGTTCATTTAACTTCGCTGATTGTTCATTTAACTTCACTGATTGTTCATCTAGCTTCGTAGTTGAATTGGATAACTGTTGTCGCTGCTCTTGCTGCATCAGCATTAACATTTGCATCAGTGCATTTTCTGGTTGCTTTGGTTTTGGTGTTTCTGCTTCACCACCTTCTGCGCCTTTTTCGGCATCTAAGGGCTCACCTGAATCCAGATACGCGCCTTCCAATTTAATTGCGTCACGCAAGCGTGCAAACAGTGTGGCCTTTGTACCTTGCGCAGCCAGGTTACGCTGTTCCAACTCTTCCTTAAGCTCCGACATGGTCAATTCATTAATTTTTAAGTTTAGGCTTCGTGGCATTTTTAATGTTTCTTTAAATTTTACTATTGTGTACTATAAAAATGTTCAAATTTTCACTTTCAAAATTTTAATCTCACTTTTCGACACCACTGTCGCGGGTTATGGTTCGCGGTCAATAATTTTAATGTTCCGGGGAAGTGAAAACGCAATGTCGTTTAAATTAAATTAAAAGAGTTTATTTATTTTACTAAAAATGCACAATCACTCATTTAACTATTTCACAATTTTAATTAGAATCTAACTTTCACTTGTCAATTAAATTTCCCTAACAACTGTCTTCACTTAACAATCAACGAAAATCACTCCACTATTACTCGATCAATATCGCTTTTCAATTCGCTATCACAGTTTTTACTATATCGCGGTTCTAATGAATGATCCCCCCATTCATTCAGCTCGCCTTTATATAGGGTCTCTACCCATTCAACCCATTTCTCGTACATTGGCGAATATTCTGCCGAGAGGTACCTGGTATATTCAAGCAGCTTAATGAATGGAGTGACGTCACTTTCAGATGTTGATCATGCTTGGTGGGTTCTCGTGGTTTCGAGTAGATTCACTTTGTTGATCATGAGGTTCTTAATGGTTGTGAAAATAATTGCAACAGTAGCTCGCAGAATTATTCGTGCATGTAACACTGCCCCCACCTCAGTCCTTTTCGCCCCGAAAAGATGTGTCCCCAGTTGTAGTCAATTCTCCTTGGATGTTATATGGGGCAAGATAGTCTGGGTGCACGATTTTCATTTTGGCTCTCGGCTTACGGTGCTCCTGTATGCGATATACGACGTCGTTGATTCGCTTTGTAACCCGATATAGTCCCTCCCAATTACGCTGCAACTTTAGAGACCTACCCTTCCGTCGCTGTGGGTTATATAGCCAGACCAAGTCATCTTGCTAGAAGCCAGTAGAATTTGCCTTTAGATCATACCTGGTCTTCATGCGGTCAGTTGCCGATTCGAGGTGTTTTCGCACTGTCCGATGTATTTGGTTCAACCGTTCTCTTAGCTCACTTGCGTACTCCAAGATCGTTTGGGGTTTCCCAGGGGGTGTAACGAACTTCATATCAATCGGCAGACGAATAGTCTTTCCAAAAATGACTTTGGCTGGGGCTTGACCCGTCGATGCATGTTTGGCAGCTCTGTACGCCATCATAAATAGTGGGATATGTCGGTCCCAGTCCCTTTGGTTCTCGTCAAATATTTTGGCCAGATGTTTATTGGGCGTGTCGTTGAAACGTTCGACCATTCCATCGGATTGGGGATGCAGCGGTGTTGTCCTCGTTTTCCGTATTCCCAGCAGCTCGCACATTTCGACAAAAAATAGTGACTCAAGGTTTCGGCCTTGATCCGAATGTAGTTCGCAAGGTACGCCGTACCTACTGACCCAATTTAACACTAGCTGTTTGGCTACAGTAGTTGCTTCCTGGTTGGGAACGGGGTAGACCTCGGGCCACTTGCTGAAATAATCGGCCACAACCAGCGTGTATCGATTTCCCCATTCGGATTCAAGGGAGGGTCCTGCGATGTCAACAGCAATCCTTTCAAACGGTACACCGACGTTGTAGGTTTGCATTTGTCCTCTCAGTCATCGCTTTGGACCTTTGACGGAAGCGCAAATTGTGCATCTACGGCACCAGTCCTCTACGTTTTCTCGAGCATGGAGCCAGTAAAATCTTTCCCGCAATTTCGCTAAGGTCTTGTTAACGCCAAGGTGGCCTCCCGAGGATCCTTCGTGCATCTCCTTAACCACATCGTGGATTCGGCTTTTGGGAAGTATAGTTTGCATCTCATAGGGGCTGCCATCTGCCGTTTCCCATTTCCGCTTGAGTATGCCACCCTCTACCTGAAGGGAGTTTCATTGTACCCAATAGCTTTTCAAGGTTGTGCCATGCATTGAAACGTCTTTCCACTCCGGTCGCCCAGTTGTCTCCTTCCATACGAGCAATGGTCTGATGTCTTCATCGGCTAACTGGGCATTTCGAATCTCCTCTGGTGACCAACCTTCATCGAATTCGGTCGTTATCAATTGCAGATCAACGGGCGGTTCCTTTTCCTCAATCCGCCGACAATTCTTGCAGTTAGCTGGACATGGACGGCGACATAGGGCGTCAGCATTTCCATGAACTCCGCCCTTCCGATGAACAATTTCGTAGTCGTATGACCGCAATCTTTCGACCCATCTCGCAACTTGTCCCTCGGGGTTTTTGAAGTTGGCCATATAGGTACTTGTGGAACTGCTTGGTGGCCTCTATTATAGCCAATAGCTCCTTCCTAGTCAAGCAGTAGCTCCTCTCACTTTTCGAAAGAACTCGACAGTAATACGAGAGGACTCTTTCTTCGCCATCGATCTGCTGGGAGAGTACAGCTCCAATACCGCCGTTACTTGCATCGGTGTCAACTACAAACATTTTTCTGGGTTTTGGATATGCCAGCACGGGTGATTCATACAGCTTCTCCTTCAAGGTCTCAAAGGCTACCTGGCATTGTTCATTCCAGACATACGGACGATCTTTCTCGGTGAACTGATGGAGACACTTAGCTATTTTGGCAAAGTCCTTGACGAATCTTCGATAGTACGTTGCCAGACTTAGGAAACTTCGTAGTTGGCACTTGTTGTTTGGTGTTGGCCAGCTTTTTACGGCTTTAATTTTCTCAGGGTCTGTTTTGACCCTTTCTGCTGAAACAACGTGTCCCAGATATTTTACTTCAGCTGCGAAAAGTGTACACTTGTCGGGACTAAGTTTCAAATTCGCCAGTCGCAAACGGGAGAAACCCTCTTCTAAGTTCCGCACATGCTCTTCAAACGTTCTCCCGATAACGATGATGTCATCTAGGTACACCAAGCAGGTTTTCCAGGTTAGGCCACGTAGCACGTATTCCATCAGGCGTTCGAAAGTGGCTGGAGCATTGCAAAGCCCAAATGGTATCACCACAAATTGCCACAATCCGGTCCCAACTGAAAATGCGGTTTTCTCTCGGCCCTTCTTGTCGATTTCTACCTGCCAGTAGCCACTCTTGAGATCGAGTGTAGAAAACCATTTTGCGTCGGCCAAAGTGTCCATGATGTAATCGATGCGTGGGAGCGGGTAACTATCTTGCTTAGTGACGTCGTTAAGCTGCCTATAGTCGACATAAAAACGAGTGCTACCATCCTTTTTCTTCACTAGAACTACTTGCGCGGCCCATGGACTGACAGAAGGTTCATTAATGCCTTGTTTTTCCATGTCCGAGATCAGTGCGCTCACTTCTCCTTGTTTGGCTATAGGAAGACGTCTTGGTGCTTGTCGAATCGGCTTGGCTCCCGGTGTATCTATGACGTGAGTTACCAGACTCGTTCGGCCTTGGTCATCCGAGCTTGTTGAGAAGATGTCACTGTACTTGGTGACCAGATCAGAGGCCCGCTTGAATAGCTGCACTGGCAATTTGACCTGCTTCAATATTGCAGACGTGGATTCCCGGGCTTTGTCTGTGTCTTTTTCCTTTTCCAATGATGGTCGTGAGTAGCTTCCAAAGAGGTGATGGTGGAAGCAGGCTGGCAGCTGCCGATGACTTCTCCCGCTTTGATGCTCGTGGTTGAGTCTGCGGTGTTAAGGACTCTAGCCGGCACGTATCCGTTCCTTAAAGATCTTACAAGGCTTCGTCGTACAATCAAACTGGGCAATGCGGACGTCTTCGTTGGCTCCATAAGATAAGATCGGTGGTCTCCAGAATCACCATCATGATTGGCCCATACAATGCTCTTGGAAGATTTCGGTACATCAGTGTCGGTACATACTACCACATTAGTCTTGGGAATTTGGACGCTGGGACCCTCCATCAATACTTCGACATTCTGCCATTTCAATACCCGTTTGCCCAAGTCCAACGTGATTCCATGTGGTCGCAGAAAATCCATTCCGAGAATGCAGTCATCCATAATGTTCGCGACCAGAAAATTATGTCGGAACGCAAGGTCTCCCAACTGTATCTGGAGGTTGACCTCTCTATGGACAGGTGCAGTTTCTCCCGAAGCTGTCCTTAGTGAGAAAATCCTGCCCTTTTGAAGTAGTGGTCACCTCACATGGTCTGGTTGGATGATCGATCGGGTTGCACCAGTGTCGATGGTTATGGCGCAATTTTCTCTGTCAACTTGACCCGGAAGGCATAAGTTCGCTTCTCCACGATGTAGTCTTGATACAGTGATGGTGGTGCTGGGGACGCCGATCCTCTTAGCCAACCTCTGCCCCACGAAGTTGGCTCTTACATGTTTCCCGAACCCTCAGTTTGAAGGGTTTCCATTCTGGGCTCCTGACTCGGTCTAGATCTTCTCCTAGCTGCACACCCTAGACAATAGCTCGGTTTTCTTCGCTTCTTGCAGTCTCTTTGCAGGTGCCCCTTCTCTCCGCAATTCCAGCATCTAGGCGCACCATTTACCTGCGGCTCTCGCTCAATTTTGACGCGCTCGTACCTGCACTCGTCTGCCACTACCTCGCGAACCCGGGCAGTGGTACGAGTCACATTTTTCGCTGCCTCAAAGTTCAGACTGTAAGCCAATGCGTCCTTAACCGTTTGCTTTTGAGCTAAATGCACGGCTTGTTGCAATTCCGGGTCCTTTAGTGCGCTGATGAATGATTCTGTTGCTGCATCATCTCAATGTTCTGGGTCGTAGGCTGGGTAAGCCAAAAGTGCCAGTCGCTCAATGTCTTGGGCTAGCTGCTGTAAAGTTTCACCAGACTTCTGCACCCGATGCCTTAGATGTGACCGATAAATCTGCTTCAGATGATCGTCTCCATAACGCATGTCGAGCGAATTCATTATAGCAGCTGGGTTTGAGTGCAACTCGGCGGGGATAGTCTGCAAAAGCTCGGCAGCTGGAATTAATGCAGTTGCTTGTTCCTGCTCATTCCAGTGATTTGCCCTAGTGGCGGCTTCATACTGGGTTTTGTAAATACTCCAGCCCGTTTGCCCGTCGAATATTGGTGCTTTCACATTTCTAGATATGCTATGCGCTGGGGTTACAAGTGGAGCTGGAGAGGTGGTTACTACTGCCTTCACTGCTTCCAATTCTTTTTTCACTTTTTCCATCTCATGGTTCATTCTCTCTTCGACCTGGCTGATCTCATAGTTGATGTTCTCCTCAACCTGGCTGACCTTCTCCTCGACCTTGTGAATCTTTTCCTCGACGCATTTAATTTGATTGTTCAGGCTACCGAGCTCCACTTTTATTTCGGTTGACTATTTTTGCACTTCCTTGATTTCGATCGCTTGTTGGTCCAGCTTCACTGATTGTTCATTTAACTTCGCTGATTGTTCATTTAACTTCACTGATTGTTCATCTAGCTTCGTAGTTGAATTGGATAACTGTTGTCGCTGCTCTTGCTGCATCAGCATTAACATTTGCATCAGTGCATTTTCTGGTTGCTTTGGTTTTGGTGTTTCTGCTTCACCACCTTCTGCGCCTTTTTCGGCATCTAAGGGCTCACCTGAATCCAGATACGCGCCTTCCAATTTAATTGCGTCACGCAAGCGTGCAAACAGTGTGGCCTTTGTACCTTGCGCAGCCAGGTTACGCTGTTCCAACTCTTCCTTAAGCTCCGACATGGTCAATTCATTAATTTTTAAGTTTAGGCTTCGTGGCATTTTTAATGTTTCTTTAAATTTTACTATTGTGTACTATAAAAATGTTCAAATTTTCACTTTCAAAACTTTAATCTCACTTTTCGACACCACTGTCGCGGGTTATGGTTCGCGGTCAATAATTTTAATGTTCCGGGGAAGTGAAAACGCAATGTCGTTTAAATTAAATTAAAAGAGTTTATTTATTTTACTAAAAATGCACAATCACTCATTTAACTATTTCACAATTTTAATTAGAATCTAACTTTCACTTGTCAATTAAATTTCCCTAACAACTGTCTTGAACATCAACGAAAATCACTCCACTATTACTCGATCAATATCGCTTTTCAATTCGCTATCACAGTTTTTACTATATCGCGGTTCTAATGAATGATCCCCCCATTCATTCAGCTCGCCTTTATATAGGGTCTCTACCCATTCAACCCATTTCTCGTACATTGGCGAATGTTCTGCCAAGAGGTACCTGGTATATTCGAGCAGCTGAATGAATGGAGTGACGTCACTTTCAGATGTTGATCATGCTTGGTGGGTTCTCGTGGTTTCGAGTATCTTCACTTTGTTGATCATGAGGTTCTTAATGGTTGTGAAAAAAATTGCAACAGTAGCTCGCAGAATTATTCGTGCATGTAACACTGCCCCCACCTCAATCCTTTTCGCCCCGAAAAGATGTTGTATAAAAATCCACTTGAATAAATCTGAACCATTATATATATGATTATAAAAGTCGATTCTATAAATTCAAAAACACACTAGTACTTGAACTAGGTGCTACGCGGGTTGTTGATTATGTTTCCAAGCAACCAAGCACTTAAACCTGGTTCCGTTGATGACAGTATGAAACCCAATTAGAAGGATTCACCAACAAGACTACACCGAGATTTTGTTGATTACAACAACCAAAAAGCCAACTTCTAAAAAACAACTAAGAGGTACATAAGCCTCTAGTTCGCGTCGTGAAAAGAAAATGCGTTTTCGAATGTTAAAACTGAACTGAATTTATTTCTCAACCACACAGTTATTTTATAATTTGAATTACCATCCCAAAAACAAACCTTCTCACGACAAATTCCACGAAACTTTCTTCTAATATTTCGTCTGGAATTTGTCGTTAGACATTATTTTAAGTTCTCGTGGGAAAATACCAGAACTATACAATTACATTAAATTTAGAACTATGCATTTTACTGATATCCAAGATACATTAGGAAATGATGAATCGTACATGTTCATGTTGAAATTATGAAATCATAGAGATTAAATTTATTGACATTGAAATGATGAAATTATTGAATAGAAGAATTGTACATATCCTCCCCGCGTTGAACGCCGTTCAAGAAACTTCCACAGAGAAGTCAGGTTGCCGTGTTGACCTTGGTGAAGGCACTGGGATGGAGCTTCTCTTCAGGATTTTAAATCGTCTGGTCCATGCCAGGTAGGTGAGAAATGCCACGATTAAAATAAGCGCGACATATCCAGGAACGGCGAAATGCTTTTGATACGTGAGAATGTCTTCGATGATTTTGAAGCTGTCTTCTTTGGGTAGTAATTTTTGTAGACTCACTTGCTGTTTAATGAAGGGCTCATACGAACCGTATCTACTTAAATAAGAAGGTCTTGATTGATTGACGTGCATTGGGAATGATACTACGATGTCCGTGCCATTGAACGATGTATTGAAATGGCTTGATCTCATATCATTCCCAGTAATTGTGAACAGGTCATGTTTGATCACGCAATTAGAATTGATCGATAACATCCCAGACTCATTCATCCGAATCTGTTCAATGTGATGTCCGCAAACTGCTTGTAAACAAATGGGTGCAACAAATCCATAAATCCATTTATTTTTCTCATTTAGCTGAGTCAAACTGTATGCGGTAGTAATATTCTCTGCTTCACATGGTGTATACTCTTCGTTTAGTAAAAGGCTCAATTCACATGATGTTGGCGATGATCCTAGATGGTGTATAAGGGATTTTGTCCTTGCAAACGAATGATCCAACAATTGGTAGTTCGCATGAATTTATTTGATTTTCTGTCACTGTGAAATAGGAAGTTCGTAGAGCGTTTACGGCAAAGTAAGTACTGACCTTAAGTCTCATCAACACATCCCCGACATTAAATGGTATGATTGTCACTCTTAAGAGATCGAAGCTGTTGTGATCAACCAATGGCAACTTGATAACAACAACGAGGTAATTCTTAGCAAGTGTTCCTCGAATTTTCATTAATCTGTATAGCTGTAGAAGTAATTGTGAACAGGTCATGTTTGATCACGCAATTAGAATTGATCGATAACATCCCAGACCCATTCATGCGAATCTGTTCAATGTGATCTCCGCAAACTGCTTGTAGACGAACGGGTGCAACAAATCCATAAATCCATTTATTTTTTTCATTTAGCTGAGTCAAACTGTATGCGGTAGTAATATTCTCTGCTTCACATGGTGTATACTCTTCGTTTAGTAAAAGGCTCAATTCACATGATGCTGGCGATGATCCTTGATGGTGTATAAGGCCTTTGTCCTTGCAAACAAATGATCCAACAGTTGGTAGTTCGCATGAATTTATTTGATTTTCTGTCACTGTGAAATAGGAACTTCGTAGAGCATTTACGGCAAAGTAAGTACTGACCTTAAGTCTCATCAACACATCCCCGACATTGAATGGTATGGGTGTCACTCTAAAGTGATCGAAGCTGTTGTGATCAACCAATGGCAACTTGATAACAACAACGAGGTAATTCTTAACAAGCGTTCCTCGAATTTTCATTAATCTTTATAGCTGTAGAAGGTTTGTTTCGTCGGTTGGCAATTGTATTGATGGCGGTAAATTGGTTTTAATCTCCCTTAATTCCTGAAGTAGTTGCTGAGGTGACAAGAGCAGTGGGCTAATTTTTCCATGATGAGTGTCAGTGAGCACGTCAGTAATTACTGCTTGAATTTGTTGCAGCTCTATATATGCAACCAAGAGTTGGAAGGCAATAATCGCTTGTGCTTGCATTAAGTTTGCTTCAAATCCATCTGAGTTATTTTTGTTGATTTGATTAATCAAATATTTTAGTTTTTCATCACTTTCAGAACTTATCCTATTTGTTGCGTTGATTGGATTTCATTATGTTAATGGTCGAATCTATTATGGAAGTCTGATTTTTTATTAACTTCAGTAGATGCCGTTCATTAGACTTTACGTTATCAATAATTGTAGCCATCTCGTTTTCATATTCGGAGTCCAACAGCAAGGGGAAGGGAAATCCCGAATCGCCGTCTGCATACCGCCCGTTATGCATGCTAGACACGGCTGGAAAAGTGCTAGAGAAACTCATCAAGGGAAGACTCACTGACACGGCTTTAGAGCAGGACGTTCTACCATTGATGCGATTGCGGAGGTGGTGAACGCGGTCCAAAAGGCAGAGGCATATAGTCGCACCAAGCGACGGATCGTCCTGTTGGTGACACTCGACGTCAGGAATGCCTTCAACTCCGCTAGATGGGTGGATATTCTGGACACGCTGGAAAACTCTTTTCAAGTTCCAGAATATCTAATGCGGCTTTTGAGGAACTACCTAAAGGACCGAAGCCTGCTCTACGACACGACACAGGGCCAACGAAGGATGGAAATTACATCGGGTGTTGCCCAGGGATCTATCCTTGGTCCGGACCTGTGGAACGTGTCTTACGACGGGCTACTGAGACTTGAGATGCCAGATGAGTCGCGCTTGGTCGGCTATGTGGATGATGTTGCGGCTCTGGTCGCCGGACGCACCGTTGAACAAGCGCAACTTAGGCTAGGTATGCTAATGCGCCGAGTGAGGGACTGGATGACTGCTCGCGGGCTCAGTTTAGCACTGGAGAAAACCGAAGTGGTCATCTTGACAAAAAAGGGAATCCCTAGAGTAAGGATGATCAGTATTAGAGATATACAGATCGAATCGAAGCCAGCGGTGAAGTACCTGGGGCTACTGATCGACTCGAAGATGAGTTTCTCTGAGTAAATCAGGGCAACGGCTGAGAAGGCTGCTTCGGAAATATCGGCCCTGAGTCGACTTATGGCCAACGTAGGGGGACCCAGCCCATCAAGAAGACGCCTCTTGATGTGTGTTGTAGGGTCAGTGCTAATGTACGGAGCAGAGGTATGGGGCGACGCTCTCAGCAAGGAGGTATACCGAAAACGATTGGCACAGGTACAGAGAAGAGGAGCACTGAGAATTGCATCTTCGTATCCAACAGTCTCCGACTCGGCGGTGAGAGTGATTGCAGGCGTGATACCTGTCGCCCTCCTTGCTAGAGAGCGCCGCGCTATTTACCTGCGCTGAAACGAGGATGCGAGGGAGATGGTTGTCCGCGAGGAGAGACAACGCTCGCTCAACGATTGGCAGCAGTCTTGGAGGAATTGCACGAAGGGAAGGTGGACTGCGCGCCTCATCCCGGATGTGAGACCGTGGCTAAATCGAAGGCATGGTGAGACTGACTTCTATCTGACCCAGCTTTTGAGCGGGCACGGGTGTTTTCAGTCTTACCTGCACAAGATCGGCAAGTCACGGTCTCCCGATTGTCGGTTTTGCCCAGGAGAGGAGGACAATGCCTGTCACACATTTTTTGCGTGTACCAAATGGGCCAGGCTGCGAAGGGAACTCTACAGGGAGACGGGAGAGCTCACCCCGGATAATATAGTTGCGGTGATGCTCGAATCGGCTGACAAATGGAACCAGGTGGCACATTATGCTCGGGCAGTCCTAAAATATAAAAGGTTCTCACAGCAGCCGGAGGCACTGGGGCTGGGGGATCGCTCTTCTGGCAATAACTCTTCCCCTCTCCCCTCCCGCTAGGAAAGGGACTCCCCAGCTTGAAGGCGCCCCGCGGCGTAACAAAACGAGGCCTGGCCCGAAGTAATGTGTCAAACGGTTCCAGGCTATGTTCTCAGATTGACAGGGGAGGTGTTTAGTGGGTAGTCCAAAGGTATCCTCCATGGGAGTCGCACACTGCCAGACTCGGCGGGCATAAATGCCTTCACCTCCCTACCACAACAAAAAAAAAAAAAAGCTGTATACTATTCAACATTTGATTTTCGGATAGCCTTTTGTCGGATTCACCTTTTTGCATAACACTTGCTTTAACTGAAGTTTCTCAATGGAGTAATGTGTTTTATTTTCTCTGGCATTTTAAACATGGCCTAGATGAGCAAGGCTTATGCTTATGTCCTGATTTCAAACAGTTTATACAGAAGTATTCTTCTGAACGAAATTCAACTGTTCTGAGGCAGCCATTTCTAGAAACCTTTTGCATGCATAGAGGCCATGATTTGAGGCCTTACACAATTTGTATATTGATTCACTTCTAGTTGTAGTTGTAGCAGATGTTTTAGCAGCTGATGGTTTTTCCTTCTTTCCTATTGCTTCCAACGATTGGAAACGATACTCGAGGAACTTCAGGAAATCAGAAATCTTTTGATTTTCTCTAGGATGTTTTATTGATTGCTCGTAAAACACATGTGTTTGGCGATCGAGTTTCTTGACCATTAGATGCAGAATTATTGGATCCCAAGTGTTTGTATCTACTCCAATATTTTTTAATGCCAGTAAGCACTCATGCAGAGTATCGTGAAATGTTCTAACGGCCACAGCGGACTGATTTTCAGAAGGAAGATTTGGATGACTGACAATCTTTTGTGTGAGGGTGGAGGATAAAACCCTTTGATTGTTGTTTCTGTCCTTCATCGTACCCCACGCTACCTTATAATTTCCTTCTGTCATTACCAAATGACTTATAAGTCTTTCCGCCTAACCAGTTACATTCGATTTTAAATACCACATTTTTTGTATTGTTGATAGTGGTTGCTTATCAGCCTGTATTGTACTTGTTTTACCTTCCTGAAATCGAGTTTTTTCATCGAGAAAAGCCAACTGCTTTCTTGCAGCTTCTTCAATCTGATGGTATTCGATTATGTTGTAGCCAGCTTGTTCAGGATTTTCTTCGAGCTCATGAATGTTATAATTCAACTCCTCTGCTTGCTTCCATAATCTAGACAGTATTTTCCTTTGAACATCCAGATACTCTGTCAAATAATCCGGTAATCCTTTATTTAATTTGGACAGTAAACGATGTAGTGAGCTTATCATGGCCTTTTGCTTCCTTATCAGAGGCATTACTTCTCTTTCTTCAAGATGAATTGCTTCTTTTGAGTTTGCTTGCTTCTTTTGAGTTTTTGATGGTTTTGCATATTGTGGTGCTTCTTCAGACATCGCGTAATCGAAGATACTTTGGTATCGATCAACCGAATATTGAATCTCCTTCTAGTATTCCTTTTTAAAGTACTCATGGTCGGTGGACACCGGGCATATTTCCCGTATTTTGTCGTCCTTTTCCTCAAATATTTTCCATAACGCCTCTAGTAGGGGTTCCCTCGATTCATAATATCCGGGAGCTGATTTTCTGTCAACTCCATCCTTCTATCACGTTCGGGCCACCAAAAATGTATAAAAATCCACTTGAATAAATCTAAACCACTAGTACACGAACTAGGGTTTTGCGTGATTATAAAAGTCGATTCTATAAATTCAAAAACACACTAGTACTTGAACTAGGTGCTACGTGGGTAGTTGATTGTGTTTCCAAACAACCAAGCACTTAAACCTGGTTCGGTTGACGACAGTATGAAACCCAATTAGAAGGATTCACCGACGAGACTACACTGACATTTTGTTGATTATAACAACCAAAAGGCCAACTCCTAAAAAGCAACTAAGAGGTACATAAGCCTCTAGTTCGCGTCGTGAAAAGAAAATGCGTGTTTGAATGTTATAACTGAACTGAATTTATTTCTCAACCGCACAGTTATTTTATAATTTGAATTACCATCCCAAAAACAAACTTTCTCACGACAAGTTCCAGGTGTTTAAGATTACCGCTTAGCTAAACCAAATACAAACACGAAACTTTCTTCTAATATTTCGTCTGGAATTTGTCGTTAGACATTATTATAAGTTCTCGTGGGAAAATACCAGAACTATACAATTACATTAAATTTAGAACTATGCATTTTAATGCTATCCAAGATACATTAGAAAATGATGAATCGTACATGTTCATGTTGAAATTATGAAATCATAGAGATTCAATTTATTGACATTGAAATGATGAAATTATTGAATAGAAGAATTGTACAGATGTGTCACCAGTTGTAGTCAATTCTCCTTGAGTGTAATATGGGGCAAGATGGTCTAGGTGCACGATTTTCATTTTGGCTCTTGACTTACGGTGTTCCTGTATGCGATATACGACGTCGTTGATTCACTTTGTAACCCGGTATGGTCCCTTCCAATTATGCTGCAAATTTGGAGACCTACCCTTCCGTCGCTGTGGGTTATATAGCCAGACCAGGTCATCTTAATGGAAGCCAGTAGAATTTGCCTTTAGATCATACCTGGTCTTCATGCGGTCAGTAGCCGATTCGAGGTGTTTTCGCACTGTCCGATGTATCTGGTTCAACCGTTCTCTTAGCTCACTTGCGTACTCCGAGATCGTTTGGGGTTTCCTAGGGGGTGTAACGAACTTTATATCAGCTGGCAAACGAATAGTCTTTCCAAAAATGACTTTGGCTGGGGCTTGACCCGTCGATGCATGTTTGGCAGCTCTGTACGCCATCATAAATAGTGGGATATGTCGGTCCCAGTCCCTTTGGTTCTCGTCAAATATTTTGGCCAGATGTTTATTGGGCGTGTCGTTGAAACGTTCGACCATTCCATCGGATTGGGGATGCAGCGGTGTTGTCCTCGTTTTCCGTATTCCCAGCAGCTCGCACATTTCGACAAAAAATAGTGACTCAAGGTTTCGGCCTTGATTCGAATGTAGTTCGCAAGGTACGCCGTACCTACTGACCCAATTTAACACTAGCTGTTTGGCTACAGTAGTTGCTTCCTGGTTGGGAACGGGGTAGACCTCGGGCCACTTGCTGAAATAATCGGCCACAACCAGCGTGTATCGATTTCCCCATTCGGATTCAGGGGAGGGTCCTGCGATGTCAACAGCAATCCTTTCAAACGGTACACCGACGTTGTAGGTTTGCATTTGTCCTCTCAGTCATCGCTTTGGACCTTTGACGGAAGCGCAAATTGTGCATCTACGGCACCAGTCCTCTACGTTTTCTCGAGCATGGAGCCAGTAAAATCTTTCCCGCAATTTCGCTAAGGTCTTGTTAATGCCAAGGTGGCCTCCCGAGGATCCTTCGTGCATCTCCTTAACAACATCGTGGATTAGTTTGCATCTCATAGGGGCTGCCATCTGCCGTTTCCCATTTCCGCTTGAGTATGCCACCCTCTACCTGAAGGGAGTTCCATTGTGCCCAATAGCTTTTCAGGGTTGCGCCATGCATTGAAACGTCTTTCCACTCCGGTCACCTAGATGTCTCCTTCCATACGAGCAATGGCCCGATGTCTTCATCGGCTAACCGGGCATTTCGAATCTCCTCCGGTGACCAACCTTCATCGAATTCGGTCGTTATCAATCGCAGATCAATGGGCGGTTCCTTTTCCTCAATCCATCGGCAATGCTTGCAGTTAGCTGGACATGGACGGCGACATAGGGCGTCAGCATTTCCATGAACTCCGCCCTTCCGATGAACAATTTCGTAGTCGTATGACTGCAATCTTTCAATCCATCTCGCAACTTGTCCCTCGGGGTTTTTGAAGTTGAGCAGCCATCTCAATGATGCATGGTCCGTTCGAAGAACAAATTTCTGGCCATATAGGTACTTGTGGAACTGCTTGGTGGCCTCTATTATAGCCAATAGCTCCTTCCTGGTCAAGTAGTAGTTCCTCTCGCTTTTCGAAAGAACTCGACTGTAATACGAGAGGACTCTTTCTTCGCCATCGATCTGCTGGGAGATTACAGCTCCAATACCGCCGTTGCTCACATCGGTGTCAACTACAAACATTTTTCCGGGGTTCAGATATGCCAGCACGGGTGATTCATACAGCTTCTCCTTCAAGGTCTCAAAGGCTACCTGGCATTGTTCATTCCAGACATACGGACGATCTTTCTCGGTTAACTGATGGAGACACTTAGCTATTTTGGCAAAGTCTTTGACGAATCTTCGATAGTACGTTGCCAGACCCAGAAAACTTCGTAGTTGGCGCTTGTTGTTTGGTGTTGGCCAGCTTTTTACGGCTTTAATTTTCTCAGGGTCTGTTTTGACCCCTTCTGCTGATACAACGTGTCCCAGATATTTTACTTCAGCTGCGAAAAGTGTACACTTGTCGGGACTAAGTTTCAGATTCGCCAGTCGCAAACGGGAGAAACCCTCTTCTAAGTTCCGCACATGCTCTTCAAACGTTCTCCCGATAACGATGATGTCATCTAGGTATACCAAGCAGGTTTTCCAGGTTAGGCCACGTAGCACGTATTCCCTCAGGCGTTCGAAAGTGGCTGGAGCATTGCAATGCCCAAATGGCATCACCACAAATTGCCACAATCCGGTCCCAACTGAAAATGCGGTTTTCTCTCGGTCCTTCTTGTCGATTTCTACCTGCCAGTAGCCACTCTTGAGATCGAGTGTAGAAAACCATTTTGCGTCGGCCAAAGTGTCCATGATGTCATCGATCCGTGGGAGCGGGTAACTATCTTGCTTAGTGACGTCGTTAAGCTGCCTATAGTCGACATAAAAACGAGTGCTACCATCCTTTTTCTTCACTAGAACTACTTGCGCGGCCCATGGACTGACAGAAGGTTCATTAACGCCTCGTTTTTCCATGTCCGAGATCAGCGCGCTCACTTCTCCTTGTTTGGCTATAGGAAGACGTCTTGGTGCTTGTCGAATCGGCTTGGCTCCTGGTGTATCTATGACGTGAGTTACCAGACTCGTTCGGCCTTGGTCATCCGAGCTTGTTGAGAAGATGTCACTGTACTTGGTGACCAGATCAGAGGCCCGCTTAAATAGCTGCACTGGCAATTTGACCTGCTTCAATATTGCAGACGTGGATTCCCGGGCTTTGTCTGTGTCTTGCCTCCTTTTCCAATGATGGTCATGAGTAGCTTCCAAAGAGGTGATGGTGGAAGCAGGCTGGCAGCTGCCGATAACTTCTCCCGCTTTGATGCTCGTGGTTGAGTCTGCAGTGTTAAGGACTCTAGCCGGCACGTATCCGTTCCTTAAAGATCTTACAAGGCTTCGTCGTACAATCAAACTGCGCAATGTGGACGTCTTCGTTGGCTCTATAAGATAAGATCGGTGGTCTCCAGAATCACCATCATGATTGGCCCATACAATGCTCTTGGAAGATTTCGGTACATCAGTGTCGGTACATACTACCACATTAGTCTTGGGAATGTGGACGCTGGGACCCTCCATCAATACTTCGACATTCTGCCATTTCAATACCCGTTTGCCCAAGTCCAACGTGATTCCATGTGGTCGCAGAAAATCCATTCCGAGAATGCAGTCATCCATAATGTTCGCGACCAGAAAATTATGTCGGAACGCAAGGTCTCCCAACTGTATCTGGAGGTTGACCTCTCCATGAACAGGTGCAGTTTCTCCCGAAGCTGTCCTTAGTGAGAAAATCCTGCCCTTTTGAAGTAGTGGTCGCCTCACATGATCTGGTCGGATGATCGATCGGGTTGCACCAGTGTCGATGGTTATGGTGCAATGTTCTCCGTCAACTTGACCAGGAACGGATATGTCCGCTTCTTCACGATATAGTCTTGATACAGTGATGGTGGTGCTGGAGACGTCGATCCTCTTAGCCAGCCTCTGCCCCACGAAGTTGGCTCTTACATGTTTCCCGAACCCTCAGTTTGAAGGGTTTCCATTCTGGGCTCCTGACTCGGTCTAGATCTTCTCCTAGCTGCACACCATTTACCTGCGGCTCTCGCTCAATTTTGACGCACTCGCACCTGCACTCGTCTGCCACTACCTCGAGAACCCGGGCAGTGGTACGAGTCACATTTTTCGCTGCCTCAAAGTTCAGACTGTAAGCCAATGCGTCCTTAACCGTTTGCTTTTGAGCTAAATGCATGGCTTGTTGCAATTCTGGGTCCTTTAGTGCGCTGATGAATGATTCTGTCGCTGCATCATCTGAATGTTCTGGGTCGTAGGCTGGGTAAGCCAAAAGTGCTAGTCGCTCAATGTCTTGGGCTAGCTGCTGTAAAGTTTCACCAGATTTCTGCATCCAATGCCTTAGCTGTGACCGATAAATCTGCTTTAGATGATTGTCTCCATAACGCATGTCGAGCGCATTCATTATAGCAGCCTGGTTTGAGTGCAACTCGACGGGGATAGTCTGCAAAAGCTCGGTAGCTGGGCCCCTTAGAGCAAGAACTAATGCAGTTGCTTGTTCCTGCTCATTCCAGTGATTTGCCCTAGCGGCGGCTTCAAACTGGGTTTCGTAAATGCTCCAGCCCGTTTGCCCATCGAATATTGGTGTTTTCACATTTCTAGATATGCTATGCGCTGCGGTTACAAGTGGGGCTGGTGAGGTAGTTACTACTGCGTTTGCTGCTTCCAATTCTTTTTTCACTTTTTCCATCTCATTGTTCATTCTCTCTTCGACCTGGCTGATCTCATAGTTGATGTTCTCCTCAACCTGGCTGACCTTCTCCTCGACCTGGTGAATCTTTTCCTCGACGCATTTAATTTGATTGTTCAGGCTACCGAGCTCCACTTTTATTTCGGTTGACTATTTTTGCACTTCCTTGATTTCGATCGCTTGTTGGTCCAGCTTCACTGATTGTTCATTTAACTTCGCTGATTGTTCATTTAACTTCGCTGATTGTTCATCTAGCTTCGTAGTTGAATTGGATGATTGTTGTCGCTGCTCTTGCTGCATCAGCATTAACATTTGCATCAGCGCATTTTCTGGTTCCTTTGGTTTTGGTGTTTCTGCTTCACCACCATCTGAGGGCTCACCTGAATCCAGATACGCGCCTTCCAAGTCAATTGCGTCACGCAAGCGTGCAATCAGTGTGGCCTTTGTACCTTGCGTAGCCAGGTTTCGCTGTTCCAACTTTTCCTTAAGCTCCGACATGGCCAATTCATCAATTTTTAAGTTTAGGCTTCGTGGCATTTTTAATGTTTCTTTAAATTTTACTATTGTGCACTATAAAAATGTTCAAATTTTCAATTTCAAAATTTTAATCTCACTTCTCGACACCACTGTCGCGGGTTATGGTTCGCGGCCACAAATTTAATGTTCCGGGGAAGTGAAAACGCAATGTCGTTTAAATTAAATTAAAGGAGTTTATTTATTTTACTAAAAATGCACAATCACTCATTTAACTATTTCACAATTTTAATTAGAATCTAACTTTCACTTGTCAATTAAATTTCCCTAACAACTTTCTTCACTTAACAATCAACGAAAATCACTCCACTATTAATTGATCAATATCGCTTTTCAATTCGCTATCACAGTTTTTACTATATCGCGGTTCTAATGAATGATCCCCCCATTCATTCAGCTCGCCTTTATATAGGGTCTCTATCCATTCAATCCGTTTCCCGTACATTGGCGAATGTCCTGCCGAGAGGTACTTGGTATATTCGAGCAGCTGAATGAATGGAGTGACGTCACTTTCAGATGTTGATCATGCTTGGTGGGTTCTCGTGGTTTCGAGTAAATTCACTTTGTTGATCATGAGGTTCTTAATGGTTGTGAAAACAATTGCAACAGTAGCTCGCAGAATTATGCGTGCATGTAACAATATATATATATATATATATATATATATATATATATATATATATATATATATATATATATATATATATATATATATATATATATATATATATATACATATATATATATATATATATATATATATATATATATATATACATATATATATATATATATATATATATATATATATATATATATATATATATATATATATATATATACGAGTATATATATATATATATATATATATATATACGAGTATATATATATATATATATATATATATATATATATATATATATATATATATATATATATATATATGTATATATACATGTACATATAGATTTATATATATATATATATATATATATATATATATATATATATATATATATATTTAGATATATATATATATATATATGCATATATATATATATATATATATATATATATATATATATATATATATATATATATATAGACATATATATATATATCTATATATATATATATATATATATATATATATAGACATATATATATCTTTATATATATATATATATATATATATATATATATATATGTGTGTGTTATATAGAATATAACGAAATTTGTGCCTGGAGGTTGCAATTTTGTTTTGATTTTCGCCAAATTAACTGAAATTAAATATTTTGACCAGTTTTGTTAATCATTCATATTGGTCAAGCGAGAACAAAATAGGGGCTATTTTAGATGAAAACCCGTGATTTCTGTGCTGACAAAAATATAGCTCCGATGTGCATCGAAATTGGTGCAAATCCATTCAGTGTTTGAGAAAGCTCACAACAGAAAATCCACAGTCGATCAAAAGTCGAAAAAAGTTGAACAATAAAAAAATAATTCAGGATAAGGTCAGAATATCAAAATGGCGGCTAAGCAAAGGTTGAAATTAAAGAACTTCTTAAAGCTGCAATTTATAATGGATTTTTTTGAAACTTAAAATCAAGGTACACGTTGATGATATATTATAATAATATGTATCAGAATTAAATTCGATTCCTATGAACGCTGCAGATTTCAGCAGTAGTGATTTTCGCATTGCGGTCAAAAGACGATATTTTTATATACATGATACAACGTACTCAAGAAACTGAGTTTGAAACACTTGTAGAAAAAAGAGAAAAACGACTTCAAAATGCCCTAAAAAGGATGAAATAAATTTTATGGAAGCGGTGCCAAATCAATTTCCGCATTTCAACATAAGAACTCCTAGCATGTGCACCATCACAAAAGAAACAGGGAAAAACTGATATGGCGCTGCTTCCATTAAATTTATTTCATTCTTTTTGGGGCATTTTGTAGTCGGTTTCTTTTTTTTCTAAAATTTTTTTTTAACTTTTAGAGTTTGTGAAGGAGGTTTAGGCTTGTTTGTTTAAGTAAGAATAATTCGTTCTTACGGTAATGATTATTTTAATTCTTTTAGTGTTTTACAATGTTAAAATATTTTAAATTGGGAATTTTATTACTATTTGTTTTATTAGATTTATTGGTCTCTTTTTCTAAATGAAGTTGGTTTTTTTCTTGGTCTTATTATATTATTAAAAGATATAGTTGAATCTTTCAATTCAAGAAGTATTGTTATAACTTTATACCTTTTGTTTTATTGGTTTCTTCTTTAGTCATTTATTGTAGAAGGGAATATAAAGGAGAAGGTATGAATATTAATCGATTTATTTTATTAGTTTTAAAATTTGGTTTATATTTTTATTATATAATATTATTAATTATTAGTCCTAACTTAATTAGTATTTTTAAGGGTGAGATGGATTAGATTTAGTTTCTTATTGTTTGGTAATTTATTTTCAAAATGTATGATCTTATAATGCTAGGGTATTAACGGCCCTACCAAATCGAATTGAGCTTGTTGCTTTATTATTAGCTATTGCTTGAATATTAAATTATGGAGCATGAAGTTATATTTTTTATTTAAAAATAATAAAAATTGATTTTGAAATATGAATTATTGATGTGTACGTTATTTCAGCAGCTATAATTAAAAGTGCTCCAATTCCTTTTTCTTCATGGTTACCTGTAGCAACAACTACACCACCTTATGCTTTAATTCATTCTTCAACTGCTGGTATTTATTTATTTATTCGGTTTAATATTTTCCTTGATGGAACTTTAACTACTTATATTTTATTATTATTAGGTGAATTTTATTTGCTCTCTTTTATGTTGTGGGTAATATTGTTTTTAATATTATACTTAATTTTATATTTAAGTAGCTTATAATAAGAGTATAGCATTGAAGCTGTTACGGAGGTTATCATGATTCTTTAATTGAAAATTAATTTCAACATCATTAACAATGGTATGCCTCTTTTTGGCTTTAATTAATAGAATAAGTTATATTATATCTAAAATTAGGCCAAAACTAATTCCAATTTATCGCTTCATGCACGAGGAAGACTAAAATTAGTAGCTTTAAATTGCAAATCAAATTTTATTATTAACTTCAACCTCTGTATTGATAATTCTAATGCTCCTTGATTTCATTCATGACATAGACCAAATAGTAGTTCACAAAAATATATTGGAAAAATGAATGATAGGAATAATAGGTAAAATGAGAGCAATATCAATATTAAAAATTAAAAATACCATAGCAATCAAAGAGAATCGTAAAGAAAATGATAATCGAAAAGAATTTTTAGGGTCAAATCCACATTCAAACGGTGATGATGTTTTCTCGATCGACTATCGTTTTTTTTATAGTATTGAAGCTAGTATTATTACAATCACTAAAATTAATAAAATTATAGTTTTTATTAATAATATTACGTTAACTATTTACATTAATTTCTTAATCCTTATGAATAGAAGTCATATAAACTTATCATATAGGGTTATCCATTTTACGCTTGGGAAAGTAAAGCTAAAAAAATGCATAAAGTACTCAGATGGAAACAAAATGTTTTATTCAATATTAAGATTGAACCTTGCCATTGTATGTGAAATGCAACATCATTCAAATGTCCTCCAAGGGACCTCTTACAGGCCTCAATCCTTTTGAGGTAATTTTCAATGACTTTTCGGCACATTTCCGGCAATATCTCGGCCATAACTTCACGAATATTGGTTTTCAATTGCTCAAGATTTTGAGGATTGTTCGCGTAAACACGATCTTCCGCATAGCCCCATAAAAAGAAATCCAACGGTGTTAGGTCGCAGGATATTGCGGGCCAATTGACATCACTCAATCTCGAACTTTGCGTCCTGGAAATTTCTCTTGCAAAAGTGCTCAATTAGCCTGTGTTGTGTGACTTGTGGCTCCGTCCCGTTGGAACCACATGTTCTCCAGATCATAATCTTCAATTTCTCTCCAAAAATAATCGGTTAACATCCGTCCATAGCGGTCAGAATTGACTGTAATGGCTCTTCCTTGATCGTTTTCAAAAAAATACGGGCCAATAACACCACCAGACCATAATGGACACCAAACGGTCAATTTTTCCGGATACAAAGGCCTTTCTGCGATCACCTGAGGATTTTGAGAGCCCCATATGCGGCAATTCTGTTTATTTACGTAGCCACTGAGCGGTAATAATATTGCCTAATGTAAATAAAGATAAATCCTATTGATGCTAATCCTGAAACAATCGTTATTGCTTCGATCCCTCCTGTAAGAGGTTAAGGTCTGTAATCTACTCAATGACATGGATGGTTTAAATGTTTTGACATTAAACTTCTCTAGAATATAAAGTACTTGAAACTGCAACACGTAGCATGAGTGGGGCAATTTGACCTATTAATAATCAAGTAATGGGTGCTATTTGTGGAATTAAAAAATATTAATTTGAATAATAATTTTAGTTTAACATACTAATATTATTGGTTTAACTAATTTTTCTATTAGCAGTAAGTGGTAATTTACTATCAAATGGTTTAAGAGACCATTGCTTTTAGTCACCCAATGAATACTAATTTAATGAAGAAATTCATTTAATGAAATAATTGATTGGTACACTTTCAATTACAATAGTTCTAATAACATATGTGTATATACAGGAATAAACATATACATATATATATATATATATATATATATATATATATATATATATATATATATATATATATATATATATATATATATATATATATATATATATAGATATACACATGTATATATATATGTATATACATATATATATATATATATATATATATATATATATATATATATATATATATATATATGTATATATATATATATATATATATATATATATATATATATATATAATAAATATATATATATTATATATATATATATATATATATATATATATATATATATATCTATATATATATATATACTTATATATATAAACGAGGTGTAAAGTCAGGTAACTTTGTATTTTTAAGGGAGAAAATATTTATTTATTCGTCAATATTTATGTTGTCTTCTTCAAAGTAATCAATACACTTGTGCCAACACTTTTTCTAATCCTCTAAGCACTTTTCGGTATAGGTTTGAGCTCTTCCAGCGATGCAGTCCTTATCTCCTCAATCGTTCCAAATCTCCATCCTTTGATAGGTCTCTTCAATTTTGGGAACAAGAAAAAGTCTCATGGGGCCAAATCCGGTGAATATGGCGGCTGAGGCATGATTGTGATTACTTTTTATGGAATTGTTTGCAGCTACACAAATGAGTTGCATATTTTGAATAATAATTTTTCTGAAAAATTATTAGAGAAGAAAAATGTTAGAAGAAGGTGGTTTCGACGTGTGCACTAATTCTCCTCAGGCCATCACTCTTAGATACACACCGGTGATGGCGACCACCATGCTCAGAGGTGAGGGAGTTAATTTTAATTTTTCTACTTATGCAAACTCAATATGTTTTTGTATCTGCAAGTTATATTCAAGGTAAATTTCTCTTGTAAGTACTTGTATTAGCTAAACTTTTTTTTTCAATTGGATCATTTCACCCTTTTCACATCAACTTAATGTAAATCTATACGACAAATTTGCTCTACATTGAAGCTTTTCTAACGTCGCGCGGGTATCGATCACTCTTTCGGATGGCTCCGATAGCATTTTAAATTACTTTTTATGGAAGTGTTTGCAGCTACACAAATGATCCAATTGAAAAAAAAAAGTTTAGCTAATACAAGTACTTACAAGAGAAATTTACCTTGAATATAACTTGCAGATACAAAAACATATTGAGTTTGCATAAGTAGAAAAATTAAAATTAACTCCCTCACCTCTGAGCATGGTGGTCGCCATCACCGCTGTGTATCTAAGAGTGATGGCCTGAGGAGAATTAGTGCACACGTCGAAACCGCCTTCTTCTAACATTTTTCTTCTCTAATAATTTTTCAGAAAAATTATTATTCAAAATATGCAACTCATTTGTGTAGCTGCAAACAATTCCATAAAAAGTAATTTAAAATGCTATCGGAGCCATCCGAAAGAGTGATCGATATCCGCGCGACGTTAGAAAAGCTTCAATGTAGAGCAAATTTGTCGTATAGATTTACATTAAGTTGATGTGAAAAGGGTGAAAAGATCCAATTGAAAAAAAAAAAAAGTGTAGCTAATACAAGTACTTACAAGAGAAATTTACCTTGAATATAGCTTGCAGATACAAAAACATATTGAGTTTGCATAAGTAAAAAAATTAAAAATTAACTCCCTCACCTCTGAGCATGGTGGTCGCCATCACCGGTGTGTATCTAAGAGTGATGGCCTGAGGAGAATTAGTGCACACGTCGAAACCACCTTCTTCTAACATTTTTCTTCTCTAATAATTTTTCAGAAAAATTATTATTCAGAATATGCAACTCATTTGTGTAGCTGCAAACAATTCCATAAAAAGTAATTTAAAATGCTATCGGAGCCATCCGAAAGAGTGATTGATATCCGCGCGACGTTAGAAAAGCTTCAATGTAGAGCAAATTTGTCGTATAGATTTACATTAAGTTGATTTGAAAAGGGTGAAATGATGCGATTGAAAAAAAAAGTTTAGCTAATACAAGTACTTACAAGAGAAATTTACCTTGAATATAACTTGCAGATACAAAAACATATTGAGTTTGCATAAGTAGAAAAATTAAAATTAACTCCCTCACCTCTGAGCATGGTGGTCGCCATCACCGGTGTGTATCTAAGAGTGATGGCCTGAGGAGAATTAGTGCACACGTCGAAACCGCCTTCTTCTAACATTTTTCTTCTCTAATAATTTTTCAGAAAAATTATTATTCAAAATATGCAACTCATTTGTGTAGCTGCAAACAATTCCATAAAAAGTAATTTAAAATGCTATCGGAGCCATCCGAAAGAGTGATCGATATCCGCGCGACGTTAGAAAAGCTTCAATGTAGAGCAAATTTGTCGTATAGATTTACATTAAGTTGATGTGAAAAGGGTGAAATGATCCAATTGGAAAAAAAAAGAAAAATAAAAAGGAAAAAAAAAGTTTAGCTAATGATTGTGATATTATTTTTGGTTTAAAATCTCTCTTCTTTGATCAATTTTTTTCTAAAATAAAATTTCGCCGAGCACGCGAAACACTTCTAACCGTAATGCTTTTCACAAAAAAATTAATATATTATATAGCTGAAACTGAAATGTTTGTTCGTGACGAGTGTACCAACATATAAAATAAAAAAAATCGATAATCGAATGTACTTTGCCCGTGAAATTTGAAAAGTCACCTTTCTTTTTGAACACACTTCGTATATATAATATAAGATGCAGTAAGAGATTCCAAATATTTTCAGAGCCTCACATTAACAAGTCTTCAGCGAAGAGGTTCACCTGGACTCCGGGCTTATATTCGTCTCTTACACTTTGAAAGCAAAAGGGCCAAATATAGACCCCAGTGGAACCCCCCGAGTCAATACAAAATAGGTCTGACCTAGCTCCACCAGCCACCGAAAAGGCAGTTTGTCCTCTTATGGAGCTGCCTAAAATTTTTACAATATGGGCCGGAAAGCCAAAATTTATCATTTTGTAGAGAAGCTCTTGATCCGTACAGAGTCAAAAGTTTTCTCCACATCGAACAGATAAGCTACAACAAGCTTATTGTTGCGCCAATTTTTCGTTATATAATTTAACATAGTATCCCGTGGAGTGGAACCCTAGAGATGTAATCACTATATGTATGAATACGTTCATACTCCCAGTTGACCATATAACGATGGTAGATTCTTGCGAGCTGTTTTCTAAGCTCACTACGTCTACGATGAAGCTCCAAGATATCTTCCGGTAAATCTCGATAAAGGTAATTTGTCGAGGATTTCTTAATAGAATCTTAGACCGTATCCAGGGTTGAATTTTTACATGCGACTCTCTCGTCGATTTCAGGAATAGAAAGATTATTTGATCCATTGATCGAAATTACCTTCAATTTTCCTTCAAGCTCAGCACTTACTGCTGGCCAATCGATTAGCTTGTATGGAATAAAAAGTTGAGGATCGGCAACTTCAAGTTTCACACCCTTTTTCACTCTTAAAGTCAGCTAAACCAAAAGATGGTCAGACTAGACATCAAGCACTCCACAATCGAAATTTCTCCAACTGTGGGAGAGATTTACCAGATTGGCAGACACGATGAGGAAGTCAATAAAAGACAAGCTTCACCGGAATGTAGGTTCTTTCGGAGCAATCAATATTAGTTCCATATTTAATTGAACCCAGTTAGAGATAGCTGTTTCATAGCCATTAGATGCAATATTTCCCCATGAGGGATGCTTCACATTGAAATCACCTCCAAATGCATAGAAATCGAATTTTTGGCAAAGAGTAAGCTCTGTTTCCAAGTTGTTGTGTTTCCTCACCGAATATCCATGTCGAACATGTATCCCCACGAATGCGAAGGTGCACCCTCCCAGCATGGAACTTATTATTTCTGCTTCAATACATTTCAGACATGGAAGGCAGTGCCTTTGGACTTTCAGGTGATCTTTGTGAGCAATGGCAACTCCAAGACTTCCCTCTGGATCATCGCACCTGATGATCTAGTACATTCCCTGATGCATTCTGTGGTTTTCTTTGAGTCTTGTTTCCAACATAAACAAGAAGTCTGGTCTAGGGCGTTCAAGTATTCTTGAACAAAATTCCTTTTATAGCGTGGAGCTAGTGAGCATATGTTGAGAATGGAGAGTTTAATGGAACTCATCACAATAACATACTTTGAAGCCGAATTCTAAGTAGCAGCTTTTTTTCACTAGGATTAGTGAGGTTTTTATAGTGGTGGATAAAAGAGACCAATTTTTGAATAAGTGTGAACAAGTCTTTTGACGCTATCCTTGAAAGTCTTCAGGTCAAGCCTATAGCGCACTATAGGATGCACCCTCTCCACGCTTGGCTGTTGGGGCTTCGATTTCCCTTTATGACCCTCAAAGCCCGGCCTTCCACCCATCTTGGGTATGGTCCCCGAGGAACTGGCGGAAACTATTTTCACTACCTTTCTGAGTTGGGGAAAATGCCGCCCGCTCACTTCAAGCGACTTCATACCTTTGAAGCAAGCTCGTGCGTTGGAGACCCTATTGGCCTCTTTCTAACTTCTGGCTTTACAATAGCCTCCTCCTCGTCACCATTGTCCGTAGAACTTGCACCCTCGTCCATCTCCATGTCACTGGAAACTTCCGGCACTTACAGTTGCATCCTGTAACTAGCAAGCAAGTCCAGAATAAACTCCTCCTTCATGTCCCCTCAAACTTCTGGTAGAAACGCTGCAAGTTTTTCCTCGCTTTCGGCGTGAAGCAAAATTTAGCGGCGGAGAGCTCCCTATATTCGTTATTTTTCCCAATACCCACAGATTCCAAGACAAAACTTGGAGTACTGTCGCGGGGAAGTGAAAAAAAGTAAAAACTGAGACCCTTATTGCCTAATGGGTTATAAGACTAAAAAGCAAAATAATTATATTTAAAAAAAATAATAACATTTAAAAAAGTAATCTTTTCTTTTTTGGTGTTTTTTTTTTATATACTCCAATTCCAATTCAACTGCTCTTGTCCACTCCTATCATTTGATTTATTTTCCTACTCGTGCTCACTCTACGTGCCTCACCCACGCGCTTTAACTTCTTTTCTTTGTCCACAATTTCCAAAAATTCTTTTTTCTGCAAAATACCTCAGAAATTTCGCAATTCGTCCAAATTTCTATTTGCATAAAAATTCTTCGAAAATCTTGTGCTGCTCGCTCGATCCGTCCTGCCTCGACAACTGTTCTTCTCGCTTTCTCAGTACCTGCCGCTCAAAGGCGATTAATATATTTGCGGATGCTTGTGTTAGGGCCCATGTTACACACCCATAGCATAGTACTGAAATACAAGTAGGAATTGCACATTTACGTGAATATTATTCCCGCATGCACATTAACAGTAAAAGTGTACACAATGGTCGTATAAATTTCGCATGAACAGATGACAATTGTAGTGCTTGGCTTATACTGCCCGGAAAACAAAATTGGACTTTTCTTCGAAGTCAATTCCAAAAGTAAAGCCAATTTGTGGCCATACATTGTTCGCTATATGCACCTCAACTGCGCCCGAGTATGCACTGATTCTCCATGCCAGTACGGCGGGTTTGGTGAATTATTTGACAGTGAATGTGTTCACCTTACTACTAAGGGTAAATTCGTTTCTAAAACCAACCCGATGAATACGATTAACCATTTGGAAAATCAAAATAAACTCCTGAAAAAAGCAATCGTTTGCCGTAGAAGTACAAAGCTTCTCCCTCAATATATGGCCATGTACTTTTATTGGCAACACGTGGTAGGGATATATCATCCCGAATCTCGAGGTGAACGAATTCAATAATTCTTAAATGATATCAAACGTGTATACCCTCCAATAAAGGATGGAGTGCTACAAGAAGGATTGCAGTTAAAAGAAATCGATCCTCCAAGTTCCCTGCAAAGACCAGATTTTGCAAAAGCTATCCAAGGCACTTCCTCGAGAGAATGTAATGTTGAGATGTCGATCGAAGCTGAAATCGACCATGCTTTCGACGTGGAGGAAGATCAATTTGAGGCTTTTCTGGCTGAAGCAGCATTCTATGGAGATAAAGTACCGCAAAGACTAACGTAAATATTTCATAAAGTATTATTACATTCAGGAGTATTCACATTTCTTCAGTTTCTCATCTTTCCAACTTTCTCTCATTTCGAAGAAGCCGTTTTCATTGTAACGGTCAACGTTTCAATAAAACCGTTTACCTTTTATCTGGCATCCACCCTCCTCTGTATTATTCATTAAAAAATATTGTTAATAGATCTTAAGTTGGTGTTTCGCTGTTTGACAGTAACACAGTACAGTCTATACAGTATCATTTTGTGCGTATATATATACAAATATATATATATATATATATATATATATATATATATATATATATATATATATATATATATATATATATATATATATTATTTTCAATAATTAAAAAATAAGCAAACAGAACAAATTTAGCTCATCATTTATGAAAAAAGAAAAACATTAAATTTTAGTTTTGAAGTAAAAAAGTGCAAAGATTTTTATAAAATAATATACCTGTTTTAAAAAATCTAAACCAGTCTGCCCGTCCGTAAATTAAATTTTTAATCAATACTTTTATAGGTCTTTGTAAAAAATTTTTTACAAAGACCTACTAGTTTCGGGACCTGTCTGTCCGTCTGTCCGTGCGTCACAGCTGATTTCCTCAGAAACTAAAGAAGCTAGAATGCTCAAACTTTGTTAAAAGGTCAGAAGTGATGGTCTCTCAAAAGTTAAGGCACTACCAACAGTTTTTAAAATTTTTAAGGGTGGTCCCCACTTATAACGAATTGGCCTTTAAAAATTTTTTTAAATCAAAGATAGTCGAGTGGGGTATCAAATGCAAGGTCTTGATTAGAACTTTTAGAACCTGAAATAAAAAAATCATTTTATGAATTAAGGGGTCCAGGGGAAAGCAAAATATGCCAAAAATGTGTGTCCCCCCCCCCCCCCCCCCCCTCGCGATTGCACACCTTTGAGCCGAGAAATCTGCAAATTATCACGATTGTGGGCCTTTATGAGTACAAGGGCAACAAATACCTTAGAAATTGAAATTCGCTCAACTTTGTTAATAATAGTATGATTTGTAGATTTGACATTTTCGCCCATAAAATCAAAACGATGCCGTTAAACTTCTTGAAATTTTGCAATTATATAGACTGGCGTAAGATATATATGTTCACAAAATTTGATTGAGATCGAATAATAATCAAGTGAGTTATCGCCATTTCAATTATATGGAAATACAACAACAATAACACGTGTTTATGGTTGATATAGGGTTTTCCAATAAGAGGTGTTATTTTGATATTTTAAAAAATACCATTTTTAATACAAATGCTCGGGTGTTTATTTCATTATAAAGAAGAAGATATGCCGTTAATACCAAAAAATAAAATCAGGTAAATAACCACCACGACACGCTTACAGGACCATATCCTTTTCATGAAATTTTTCATAACCAAATCGCAAAGTGGCTGCCCTGTGTCCTCGATAGCCTCACGAACTTCATCTTTGAGGCTTGAATCGACGCTGAGCTGTTGGCGTAGGCCTCCTCTTTCACGTGGCCCCAAAGGAAGAAGTCACAAGGTGTTAAATCACAAAATCTATTCAAAATAACACCCCTTACTTGAAAACCCTATATATATATTTAAAATTGACTTAGGCACTTTTATTGGCGGCTACACTGTGCTTATGAAAGAAACTGTGCATCCTTTGTATAAATTTGAGCGATTTCATATCCAAGTATTGGATGAATAATTCAAGTTATCGATTCACGCCATTAGAAAACTTGTTTCTAACGCTAGGATGAGTGGACATGGATACTTTCGGTCTTACCTGCACAAGATTGGTAAGTCACGGTTTCCTGACTGCATATTCTGTGCTGGAGAGGTCGATGATGCCTACCACACATTTTTTGTATGCAAGAGGTGGGAAAGGCAGTGCGGTGACCTCATTGAAGAAATGGGAGATCTCTCTCCGAATGAACTCACTGGAGAGATGCTCACATCCGTTGACAAATGGAACTGTGTGGCACATTACGCTCGGGCAGTCCTTAAGATAAAAAGGTACATATTTGAGCGCCTGGAGGCGTCCAGGGCGGAGGGGTCTCTTTTCTAGAAATCCCTCTCCCTTCGCCTCCTTCCGCTGGAAAAGGGATCCCTGTAGCCCGGTGGCGCCTAAACGCGTAGAGAAATGAGGCTTAGCCCGAAGTAATGTGTCAAACGGTTCCAGGCTAGGTTCTCAGATTGACAGGGGAGGTATTTAGTGGGTAGTCCAAGGGTATCCTCCATGGGAGTCCCACACTGCCAGACTCGGCGGGCGTAAATGCCTTCACCTATCTACCACAAAAAAACCCTAGGATGTTTACAAAAACCTTCTGGTAGGAGCACTCTCCTGCCTACTCAACTTGTTTTAGTTTAGTATTTTCTTCTAGTATGTAAGTTTAAAACTCATTCACAAGTCTATCCGCCCATCCGTTTAATTTTTATCAATACTTTATTGAAGTTTAGTTTAGACTTTTAGTAATTAAGTTTAACATTCGAAGATCTGTGCCAATGGGAACCTGTCTGTCTGTCCATCCGTACTTCATTTACGTTCAGTATAGACTTCTAGTATGTAAGTTTAAGATTCAAAAATCTAGGTCAACAGGACTGTTGTCTGTCCGTCCATTTAATTTTTTATCGATCTTTTTAATTAAGTTTAGTTTGTAGAAGAGAAGAAGTAATTCAAGACCAAATGTGCCAGTCAAGCATCAAAGGATATTCATTATCAATGTAAGTTATTTTGCTAAGCATCTGACTCTCGTGCTAAAATATGAAAATAATTATTTGTTATAGATTAATCCTCCAATTTCGAAACTCGAGCAGCGATAAACTGCCTTCATGGACCGAGTCAGACCAACGGTTCCTGGTAATTTTTAGTAATTTTCATTTGATAGCATATATTGTTTTTATGACTAATTTTTTGATTGAATATTTCCTACATTTAGAGTGCCATATGCTTCTCACGTATTTGTTCAATACACCCCCACCAGAAAAGAGGATTTTGGATGTTTCAATAGATTTGGTTGGTCTTTTTCCTTTTTTTCCAATTACTTGATAATATTTCTTCTTCTTCTTCGTAGCATTATAGCTCCTCTCGGGCCTTCGCTTCCTGCAACAAGCGCCTTCAATTGTCTCGGTGCATTGACCGCGTCCTCCAATTTCGAAATCCCGAGCAGCGATAAACTGTCTTGGTGGACCGAGTCAGACCAACGTTTCCTGATAATATTTAGTAATTTTCATTTGATAGCATATAGTGTTTTTTATGATTAATTTTTTGGTTGAATATTTTCTAAATTTAGAGTGCCATATGCTTCTCACGTATTTGTTCAACATACCCCTACCAGAAAAGAGGATTTTGGATGTTTCAATAGATTTGGTTGGTTTTTTTTCCTTTTTTCCAATTACTTGATAATATTTCTTCTTCTTCGTAGCACTATAGCTCCTCTCGGGCCTTCACTTCCTGCAAAAAGTGCCTTCAACTGTTTCGGTCCATTGACCACGTCCTCCAATTTCGAAATTCAAGCAGTCGACCGAGTCAGACTAGCGTTTCCTAGTAATATTTGGCAATTTTCATTTGAAAGCATTGTTCTTTTGTAACTAATTTTTTGATTGAATTTTAATTAAGTTTTTGAGTACTTTAATGTTCTAAAACTTGCTTTCAATAAAGACCATTTGAATTTGAGGATTTTTTATGGCATTTCAATCCACACTAAAAACACAATTTAGTTATTTTCATAACTATACAAATTTATTAATTCCAAGTTCCAATAAATAGCTACTTTTTGGAGTGCTTTTGCGTATACACATTTTTAACATGATAAGAAGGTACACCACTTGACATCGGCTCTAAAGTCGTAATCACTTCAATGTGATTGAAAGATTGATAAAAATAGTCAAGCACCAGGTCTCGATTGAAAAATGCAATTAAGAATTATTCGCAATAAAAAACAACAAAAATAGAATTCACATGAATATGACACTTTGAGCTTACAAAATACGATAAGATATTTAACAATAATAATTAATTCATATTATGAATTAAGTAAATGAAACCAGAAGTTAGTGCTAACGTATACTCTAAAAAGTTTTAAGAAATTTATCAATTCGATCGTTCTTTGTATTATCACATTTGTGGTCAATTGATTTCATTCTGCTTTGTTTAGACTGATGATATCGCGTTGTCAATATTATGTTTTCCTCCGTTAGTAGTATTATTAATATACGAGTATCTTGAAGATTTTACTTTGCTACGACTTTCTTAATTACTCTTTATTATTCGCAAACCGCTCATGCAATCTGCGCTTCACTTTCTTTCGTATCGTCAAATGTGCCACCCAGACAATGCTTAGAACGTCGATATAAGGGTGTACACAATATATGCTAAATTATCCTTTTACTAATATCTTGTTCAAATGCTAGTCTGCTTTAAAGTATAAAAATAACATACAATACGATGCCTCAATAAAAATCCGAGATTATAAAAAAAAATTAATAAAAAATATTCTTACACTGTGATGAAATTTCCAAAGCTAGACTCCTTATATCTAAAGATTTAAAAATCATAAGAGAATCCGTTGTCACATTTAAAATCAAATGCGCTTTATTTCATCAACCATTATAAAATTCATAAAAACATATAGCAAGTTTCAAAACGTTAAAATAATCGAAACAATAATGAACCATTTGTCCTCTAAATTTAAACAATATTGCAATTAATGGTGAGTCGACAAGAAACAACATCATTCAATCCTTGATAATTTCTTCCAACAAATATATACTTCGGAGCAGGTTAATCCCTTGAATTTGGAGCGCTATATATGAGTGAATACGTAAATTTTGTATCATCATTTAATTAAATGAGAATTATTGCTTATCAATTTATTGAAAAAGAACCTCTGCAGCTCTATTCGAATATATAATATGAAGAATACTACAAAATAGTGGTAGTGAATAGTATATACAGAGCATAGTATCTAGTGCCGTTTGTAGGCGATCCGTTCGTGCTTAAATTATTACAAATTAATTGCATTTCTAATATTCTATTGATTCTTTACGGATACTTAAAAAAATCTATTTTTACAACACCCGTCAACAATAGATTAGATTGGATGCTGAAATCTTCATTTCAAAATTCGATTTGATCAATTATGAACAAGAGTAGCATTTATTCATTATGCTTCAAGCCTACTCTTCATTCGACACAGCCCGACTGAAAAGAGGATTTTGGATGTTTCAATAGAGTTGCTTGTTTTTATCTCTTTTTCTCTAATTAATTGATATTTGGTAATTTTCGTTTGATAGCATATATTGTTTTTATGACTATTATGACGAATTTTTGATTGAATGTTTTCTAAACTTAGAATGCCATATGGACAATTAAGTTTTTGAGTACTTCAGTGTTTTAAAACTTACTCTGTTTTTATAAAATTTGAATTTGAATTTAAGGATTTTGGATGGCATTTCAATCCACACTAAAAACAAAATTAATTTATTTTCATATTTATACAAAATTAAGAATTCCATGTTGCAATTAAATGATATTTTATTGAGTATTTTTACGTACATACATTTTTTACATGATTAGAAGTCAGCCAACAATTATTACAAAATTTGGCCGTAAATAAATAAATGTGATTGGAAAATTGAGAAAAATAGCATTACACCCATGCAAAATTGCTTTCAAATTGGAAAGAAATACAATTAAAAATTATTTGCAGAAACAAACAACGGGGAGTCATACTTCCTGGCATCGGCACTACGCGTTAGGGGCGTGGACTCTATGCGTAAATCGGTTTGTGTTTTATACTAATAAATTATTTATCCCGGAAACCGACTCGAAAACACGCAGACGATAATTAATTTTAGTTTGAAATTTGCTTCATACGAAATTCAAACAATATTGGATGAACGCAAACGGTTGTACCATTAGGAATTTGAGAAACAGCTGATTGCCAGATTGAAAAATTTGAAAAATGATGAAATTCTTGACAGCAAAAATTTCATCACTTTTTTTTGTTTTTCGATCTGCCCAGCTGTTTCCATATTCCCTTTGGTATAACCCTTCGCTTGGTATTTATAGTAAAATCCTTTGCCTGGTATTTCTAATAAAACAATGATAAAATATTTGAATGACGATGATTGATCAACAAAATATGTCATTTACCATCAAATTGCAATTTTTAAATTCATTATACGCATTACAAAACAAATTCCGAAATTTAAATGTTTTGTGGCGTCCACATGCTCACCGCAAGGAGCGAAGTCAACGAGACTGCACTTCGTTCGCAACCTCCGACGAGTCAACATCGCGCGCGCCAACATGTAGTCCTTCACTACATTCAATTCTATATGTATATAATTCTGTCTTTAGTTTTGCCAATAAAGTTATATCTGTGTTTAGTAAAGAAATATTCTTTCTTCTTATGGGGATCGCGCATAGCTTATAACCAATCCCCATATTGGTGACCCCGTTTTTGTTTGAATTTCAAATTCACGTTTTCACTAGACGAGTCATGTGCTCACCATCTTTTTGCTATTGCCACAGGTCATAGCTTCACGAGTCAGCGCAAGCACGCCGCATGCAATCCCGACATGCCCGATCACGCACCAGTCATACGCATGCCCGAACAGACGCCACGTTCGCATGTGTACGTCACACCGCCTCGATCGCATGTTCGATTGCGCCGCACGGTATCGCATGCCCGACCTCGCACAGTGTTGCATGTCCGACCTCAAACCAGGCCGCATGCCCGATCAGCAACATTCACGACGTGACAACCCGTTTTCGCCCCAACCTGCATCCGATCAACAGCCACCACCGCAGCATCAACCTGCAACCGCATACCGCCATATCGACAAACGTCAACACGTGCGGCCAAACCATCCGGTGAGTTTATTCGTGATATCGTTTTCCACGACGATATCACTAAAGGGGGAGTACTGTGGCGTCCACATGCTCACCGCAAGGAGCGCATCAAGCAGTTAGTGGATGACATGAATTTCGCAACTAAAGTCAACGAGACTGCACTTCGTTCAAAACCTCAGACGAGTCAACATCGCGCGCCAACATGTAGTGCTTCACTACATTCAATTCTATATATATATATATATATATATATATATATATATATATATATATATATATATATAATTCTGTCTTTAGTTTTGCCAATAAAATTATATTTGTGTTTAGTAAAGAAATATTCTTTCTTCTTATGGGGATCGCGCATAGCTTATAACCAATATACATTTATCGTGTCGGAAAACAGGTGTCGCTAGTGTAGGTAAGATTAAATCGAAAGCGATATCTAGGGCAGAGCATATCTACTAAATAGCAACTGAAATTAGAACAAATGTTATTTCTTACGGTACTTATGGAGTAGAGAGATTGGACTAAAAGTGCATATGTATGGTAAACAAAAACTTGAATTCGCTTGCAATTTTACCAACACATGGTAAACTTTAATTCATCTTTTACACGTTTATTTGCCTCTCTTTTCATTTTGACAGCTCCTCGAATGCAGATGCTAATTTGTATATATGCTCTGTCTAGGGTACGTTCATAAAACACGTTACGGCAGTCCAGAATGTGTGATTAGACAATTGGTCATCCAGAAAATTACTGCGATTTTCGGCAAAAATTGAAATTTTTTTGTTTCAATTTTGCAGTTTTATGCTCGTGGTCGCTTCATTGTAAAATTTTTTGAATTTTCGCGTGTTTTCCGGAAAAAAGTGCTAAAATAGCGCTGTTTGCCCAGCTTCTTATAGACATCCCGAAAATAGCATTGTATTCGAATAAAACAGTATGGTTACTTAGGATAGAAAACGCTTTCGTATCGATAACCCATCGTTTTCTAGCAATAACGCACATTACACATTTAATTGAGTTCCTCGCTCCAATTTACAATGTCGCTAAACCAGGTGTAATAATACCTTCACTACAGTCAATATGTACCTTCGGACACGCTCTCGAACCAAAAAAAACGACTAAATTCCGAATCGTATCTCACGCGCCAGGCAAATTTCGCGTCCATGTTTAGTCGTCAAATTGACAATGGGACTCACGAGAGGAGAAATTGATAATTATTGGAAATGAAACGACAATCAGTCCCGGGAACGTGGTCATATCATTTCCTATGGAGCTTTGAGGAACAAGATAAGGCCGGGGTGGACATCCATACGAGCATGTGCACGTTGTCGCAATAACCCCTGCGATCAACTGCCTAGCCAAGTGTCTTTTTGTACCTACCCCTGTGACCGTGATCTACAAGGGTCATTCAACAAGTACTTAGCCTCAACGCCCGATAGCGCTGCTATTACAAAAGAGTTTTACCATCGTGCAGTACATTCAACAAAACTAATGATGGAAATTGACTGAAACTTTGACTGTAGGCTACTAAAACAATGCACTGCACGATGGTAAAACTCTTTTGTAATAGCAGTGCCATCGGAGGTGAGGCTAAGTACTTGTTGAATGACCCTCGTAAAGCTAGTTAAGGGGAACCCAATGGGTTGTCACAAGAACGTAAACAAACGCTTATGCACTCGTAAATATGATTTTATTGCAAATAACACTTCGTAAAACCAGAAAATAGCATTGAATATAAATAAAACTTTATGGCTACTTAGGATAGAAAACACTTTCGTATCGATAACCCATCTTTTTCTAGCAATAACGCACATTACACTTTTAATTGAGTTCCTCGCTCCGATTTACAATGTCACTTCTTAAAATGTTGTTATCCCTAAACCAGGTGTAATATTACTTTCACTACAGTCAACATGTACCTTCGGACACGTTCTCGAACCGAAAAAATGACGGAATCCCGAATCGTATCTCACGTGCCAGGTAACTTTCGCGTCCATGTTTAGTCGTCAAATTGACAATCGGACTCCCGAAAGGAGAAATTGGAAATTATTGGAAATGAAATGACAATCAGGCTCAGAACGTGGTCATATCATTTCCTATAAAGTTTATATGAGCATAGACTCTCCATTTGTTCCGTTCCTCATAGCTATGGAGTTTATATAATAATACAATGACTAACAAGTAGGGTCAGTTCATACAAATTTCCGAATAACGGGACTTGCCGGCGCGTGAGATAGTATGTGTGACAGCGTGCACAGACAAGGCATGGGGAACATGAAACAAATTCGACGAAAGTAAAACAGGAGCGAACAGTCATCAGCTGACTGGTAAATACTTCCCACAGAAAGAAAAGAGAAGTCCGATTAACAACTGAACGATTTCTTCGTTCAATTAAACGAATATTTTCGTGTCAAAAGACAAATGTCATTAATGAAGATGTCATATTTTTCTCTCTTGCGGCGCAAGTATGTTTATCGAACTCATTAAGCATGAAGTGAGTATGAGCATGACTAAGGGTGGGAACAGACTACGACAAGATAGGCGCGCGACTATCATAATTTAAATTGAAGCCTACACCTTGCGACTTCATGACTTCTCTCCGCAGAATTGTTTGTCACAAGGTTCCTCGATTTTTTTCTAATAAATTGTTTTTTTAAGCATAATAATTTTCAGGTCACACATTTTTGTGATACTCACGGATAATTCCTGACAAGGGCATAACTTCTAAGAGCTATATAAATTCTGCGCACGCCTAAAGAACCGCGGCAAATCTTGTCGCAGTGTGTTTTTATTTGCGGCTTAAAATCACTCGATGCATTGTCGTATAAAAATTTGGTCAAACCTTGAAATACATATATTACAATAACTATTATAGTAAGTTATTGTGCTATGCCCTAAAAATACATCTTGTGTAGACCTTCGGAACCAATCCAATTGGTGATTCAGTTATTATGAAAATTATAGCAAAAAGGTTTATATTATTTTCCACTGACGTGTTATGGTCCGATGGAAGCCGGAACAATTTTCTATATTCATTTGAATTCCAATGAATTACAATGCATTCTTTATTTTCCATTGCTCTTAAAAGAACAGATTTCACTTGCGATGCCATTTCAAAATTAACGTCAGAGCATATACACTATATAGCACTGGCAGTTCAAGGATTTGCCAAATGAAACAAAAGATCCGAAGCATGAATATTATTAGTAAAGATGCATTCGGTTTGAGAGTAAAACCCTTGAGGAAAAATGCGACAGCGCTACATATGCAACATAAAAATGTTTAAGTATTAGTGAGCACAACATAAAATAATCGTAGTATGTGTGAGATATTTCGTTGCTCAGAGAGAGAGAGAGTTTCATAAAATATTAACGAAAAAAACATCTTCCCAGATGTAAATTATTTTGTTTTCATGAAAAAATGCATCTGGCAACTGTTAGGAAGTTTTGTCCAGTCGTTAACTAGATCGAAATGACAAACGTCAAAATGAATTTGAATAATGAAGATCGAAAAGAAGTAAATTAATATTTTTTATTAATAACTTAATAGAATAGTTAAACTTTTTGCATTTTAATTGTTTTAGAATCAATGGAAATGGCAGGAAAACGAAAATGCATTGTTGCTGGGTGCATGGCACCATCGAAGGAGTTTACGGTTCTCCCAACGGATGTGGATAAGTAAAATATTTTACAATTTAAATCTTTTGTACTTTTATTTTTACTAGATAGAAAGCGTAGGGTAGAAAACTCTGAAGTTTTAAAAAATAAATGTGTTTAGGTATAACGACGATAGGGCCTAAATGCCATACTGCAAAGTTAATCCCCAGGACTTATCAATTTAAATTTCTTAGATGTTCCTCAAGCCTTTTCTTAAATATTAGTGATGGTGAGTTCGTTTTTTTTACTGTCTCTGGAAAATTGTGATATAAAAGCAGAGCATCATTTATTGCATCGTTCTTTAGTCGATCAGTTCTGGCGATAGATATTATTTAAGATACTCTTATGAATGGAGACATGCATGAAAAATTATATTGAGATACCATCGAAGTCACTCATCAGATGCTAACTCTGACTTCGATGGATTAGCATGATCTCAATTAAGTGTTGAGTAATGCTCATAACTTTTTAACTACTTAACACCTTATTGAGATCATGCTAATCAATCGAAGTCAGAGTTAGTATCTGAAGATTGACTTCACAATATAATTTTTTTTAATCCCCCCATTCATTACCACTCCGTCCATCACTCTTCGTCGCACAACGCTCGTGCGATCTGCATTCACATTATGTCGCTTCGTCTTTTGTGGCACCTAGACAATGTTTAATACATCGGTATAAGGGCGTACACAAAATAATGTAAGCTGATCCTTTTCATGAACATCTAGTACAAAAATGATGATCAGCTCTCAGAGATAAAAGACATTTCAATTAATACGATGCATACAAAAAAAAACTTTGTTTTTTCTTAAATCCCAAAAGTGAGTTTGCTATCTTAAGCATTTCTGGTAGATTGTTACGGGCATACGAGTATACACGCAGAGCGTCTTTCGTTGCATCGTTCTTTAGACAATTCCTTCTGGCAAAAAGGTATTACGAATTGATCTGCATTCCTCGCATTATATGGGTTGATCTGTGATACCTTAATTAATGGTGTTCGTTTCGATCCATTAGTTTCTAAATTTTTATAAATAAACTTAGCTTTCTCCATTATAATGATTTAACTGAAGGTTAATGATTTTGCCAATTGGTAAACCAAACTAGTTTGAGTAAGCATTGGTAGTTTCAGAATGTTTTTACATGCTTTGGTCAGCAGCCTGGATATACTTGTAATGTTTTTGATGTCTTGATCCGAACAAGGAACCGACCTCTCATCGGTTCTAGACGTTAAGTCTGAGTAGTGCCAACGGCTGGTACCAACCGGTCAACCAATCCGTGCACCGTAATCCATTTTCGTGGTGGCTGCTTGTCGGCCAGCTAGATCGGAGAGGATTTGGTCGCGGGTCTCCAAATGGATTACACTTATCTACAATTTTCAGCCACCAATAAATGCCCGTTTCCGAACGCGTCACAAAACACAACAATACGGAGAGGAAACCTACTTTACGTTACTCCGTATTTCTTCATTCTACCAGTCAAAGGACAAACATCTAATCTTTACTTCACGTTCCCGAACTCCCGACGCGGTACCGAAAAATATACTACGCTAACTATCGATTTATCGATAGTGCCCTCAGACCGAGGAACCAAACGCGTCCCCAGGGTTGCGGATAGGGGAAGACCTTTCTCGAAAGGTTCACTGCGAATAACCAATAAGCAGCCGTGGACAATGGTCGGCAGTGAAGGGAGAGTCTCAGGACAAATACCTGAGTGTCAATGATCTTCACTGTGACATGACGAAATATATGGCGTCATCAATTATCCATATATCCTGGCAGTAGGTAAAATGTTATGGGAACGGAAACCCAGACAGAAAACCAAATCATGCAGGTCCACAAGGGGAACCAAATTACGGTGCAGGGGATCGGATCCCCAGTACTGGCGGTAGAGGGTAGTGAGCGAGCAGGCTCCCGGCCGTCGTGGTGAACTTGGCTTCTGTAACAGATATAACTACAAGCAAACAGGACGCTATCACGGAGAACCCTTTCAGGCAAAAACCGCTGTTGGCAAGAACACCGATAAAACAAGTCACCGATTGTGCGGGGAGGCAGCAAACCCCAGAAACACTGTCAAAGTCAACATCACAGGTTAAATCATCGGAGACAGACCACAGACGGACTAACGAACGAAAGAAGGCAGAGTGCGTTGTGCAACCTGGCATCATTGCGGCCTTTGGGTGCAGTAGAAGGACTATGCGCACCCCGGAGCGTCCAGTGCAAGACGTACACAATCCGGATCAAGCTGCGACGCCAACAGAAGCCAGTGTCAGACTGGGGGAGGGAGAAGTTTTGCCGTTGGCCGACGCCACTTCAAACGCGACCCAAGCGATAGAAGCAAATGGGCTAGGAAACGGGGGTCTCTCCCAAGAGGTGGCGCCAAATAACACAATCGCCCTTGACCGCACCGAAGAGGAGTGGCTTACTTGGAAAGCGGGGACTATCATCAAACAACTGAGGGCTGCCTGCGAAGTGCAGAAAAATATAGCCAAGAGTGTCAAGAATGGCATTCTTGAACTGGAGGAGCTTTTTGGCCGCATAACGCACTACGGCGGAGGTGGCTTGCAACCGAAAAGCACCAAAAAGACACGCTCTCCCTCGAGGCATCAGTGGGTCTTAGCAGCAGCAAAAGAATGGCCGGTAGCCCAATTGAAGGCGACCGTGAGAAAAGGAGGAAGGACGAGACCATAAACGCAGTTGACACTCCAGGCGAGGAGTTTCATGTGGTGCAAAACAAGGCAGCGAAAAAAGCGGCCAAAAAGCTACTCCTAGAAAAAACAGACAAAGAGCTCAACCACGAAAAGAACAAAGAACCCCGCGATATACCGCAGAAAACAAAAAGCAAACCGCGGCGCAAACCCTTGCGAGAGGCACTGCTTATTAAACCCACTAAGGGCCGAACCTACGCAGATGTCCTCCGTGAAATTAAAGGAGCGGTCAAGCCAGACGACACCAAAACTGCCATCAAAGCAGTTCGACCAACCCGGACCGGCGGCTTGCTGGTGGAATTCGGGCCAGAGGCCACAAACAAAGATGCATTCCGTGACGCGGTTCAAAAGGTTCTTGGAGATGCGGCAACGGTTGCCTCGCTCGAACCAATGGCCACCCTGGAAATCAGGGACCTCGACTGCGTCACGGACAAAGCTGAAGTAGAGGATGCCATTAGGAGGGAGTTCCCCAGCTTAAGTGTAGTCAAGGCAAGATTGACACGTGAAAACACAAGGGGGCAACGCATGGCTATTGTCGAACTAGCTGATAAAGACGCCCAGCAAATCCTGGCGAAGGGCAAAATTAAGATAGGTTGGGTGATTTGCAGGATACGGAGAAGAGCGATCTCTATTCGCTGCTTCAGATGCTTCGAATACGGACACACCGCGTATGGCTGTAGGGGACCCAACAGGAGATCTCTGTGCTACAAATGTGGTGAAACGGGGCACAAAAGGAAGGAGTGCGCGAACGAGGCAAAATGCATTCTTTGCAAGGATGCTAAGCTAGCACCCGGCGACCTCAAACATGAGCTGGGGACAGGGAGATGCTGGGTTTTCAAGGAGGCCCTAACTAAAGCCTAATCGATAATCAAATGATCCGTATCCTGCAGGTCAATTTGCACCGAAGCACAAACGCCCAGGACTTACTTGAGCAGTTTGCGAGGGATAAGAAAACTGACCTCCTGTTGCTGAGCGAGCAACATCATAACAAGGACTCGCAAGCGTGGTACCCTGACAAATCTGGTACCTCGGCCATCTGGGTTCGAGACAGCGCCCGCCTTCAGGTGCAGGGCCATGGACGTGGGGATGGTTTTGTGTGGGTGCGCTGTTCAGGGATAACATATTTCAGTGTTTATCTGACGCCTAACGAGGCAATGCGATCTTTTCGAACCAAACTCGATGCCCTGGAGGACGTTGTCTCGAACACAGAGGGCCAAATGCTGGTCGGGGGAGACTTCAACGCTAGAGCCATTGAATGGGGAATGCCACAATCCGACCCAAGGGGAAAGCAAATCTTGGACATGGCGGCCAGAACAGCGCTTTTTGTCCTAAATACTGGTAACACCCCTACTTTCCGCCGCTGGGGTTGCGTAGGAACCATACCCGATGTGACACTCGCTTCGGAGTCCCTGGTACCTAGAGTACACAACTGGTGAATACTAGAGGACTACTCGGCTAGTGATCACCAGTATATAGCTCTTGAGATTCACGACAGTGCCACTCTGCGTGCATATGCCCAAACTTCAATCCTCGGATGGAGGACTGGGAGGATGGACGTTGAGAGGTTCGCTGACGCGCTTACGGCAGGCGCACCGTTGCTGGGAGCTCCACCAGGGAGTGGAGGGCCTACAACCAAGGACTTGGTGAACTCAACTTTCAGTACCATCATAGCTGCTTGCGAGTCTTCCATGCCCCGTCGGAGACCCCGACACGGTAAGCCTCCAGTATACTGGTGGTCAAACGAGATCGCCGAACAAAGAAGCGAGTGTCACAAACTTCGGCGAGAGGCCCAGCGGGCGCGAACACGGGAGGAGGCAGACACTAGGCTAGCAGCATACAGGTCCGGCAGGAAATATCTTCGCAGGCTTATTAACAAGAGCAAGGCCCGATGCTGGCAAGACCTCGTGGACGATGTAAATAGGGATCCGTGGGGCCTTGGCTACAAGCTGGTCATGGGGAAACTTGGTGCCCTACGGAAGCCTTGTATACATGACGCGGAAAAGATGGACGCGATAGTGCGGGGACTCTTCCCCGCCCATCCCGTCCGTGTTGACGCTGTCCATGGTGAAACAGCAGTCGAGTGCCCACTCTTCACACAGCTGGAACTGGAGGAGGCAGTCCTCTCCCTGAAAGCGAGGAAGGTTCCAGGTCTAGATGGTGTTCCAGCTGACGTTTTGCAGCTCGTCTATCACCATTGCCCTGACTTGCTTCTCAGCAGATTCAACGCTTGCCTACGGGACGGGGTTTTCCCGGTACGATGGAAGGTGCCGAGGCTCGTGCTGGTCAGCAAGGGGAAGGAAAATCCCGAATCACCGTCTGCATACCGCCCGTTATGCGTGCTAGACACGGCTGGGAAAGTGCTAGAGAAACTCATCAAGGGAAGACTCACTGACGCGATTCGTGCTGCTGGTGACCTATCTCCTCGGCAGTACGGCTTTAGAGCAGGACGTTCTACCATTGATGCGATTGCAGAGGTGGTGAACGCGGTCCAAAAGGCAGAGGCATATAGTCGCACCAAGCGACGGATCATCCTGTTGGTGACACTCGACGTCAGGAATGCCTTCAACTCCGCTAGATGGGTGGATATTCTAATGCGGCTTTTGAGGAACTACCTAAAGAACCGAAGCCTGCTCTACGACACGACACAGGGCCAACAAAGGATGGAAATTACATCGGGTGTTGTCCAGGGATCTATCCTTGGTCCGGACCTGTGGAACGTGTCTTACGATGGGCTACTGAGACTTGAAATGCCAGATGAGTCGCGCTTGGTCGGCTATGCGGATGATGTTGCGGCTCTGGTCGCTGGACGCACCGTTGAACAAGCGCAACTTAGGCTAGGTATGCTAATGCGCCGAGTGAGGGACTGGATGACTGCTCGCGGGCTCAGTTTAGCACTGGAGAAAACCGAAGTGGTCATCTTGACAAAAAAGAGAATCCCTAGAGTAAGGATGATCAGTATTGGAGTTATACAGATCGAATAGAAGCCAGCGGTGAAGTACCTGGGGCTACTGATCGACTCAAAGATGAGTTTCTCTGAGCAAATCAGGGCAACGGCTGAGAAGGCTGCTTCGGGAATATCGGCCCTGAGTCGACTTATGGCCAACGTAGGGGGACCCAGCCCATCAAGAAGACGCCTCTTGATGAGTGCTGTAGGGTCAGTGCTACTGTACGGAGCAGAGGTATGGGGCGACGCTCTCAGCAAGGAGGTATACCGAAAACGATTGGCACAGGTACAGAGAAGAGGAGCACTGAGAATTGCATCTTCGTATCCAACAGTCTCCGACTCGGCGGTGAGAGTGATTGCAGGCGTGATACCTGTCGCCCTCCTTGCTAGAGAGCGCCGCGCTATTTACCTGCGCCGAAACGAGGATGCGAGGAAGATGGTTGTCCGCGAGGAGAGACAACGCTCGCTCAACGATTGGCAGCAGTCTTGGAGGAATTGCACGAAGGGAAGGTGGACTGCGCGCCTCATCCCGGATGTGAGACCGTGGCTAAATCGAAGGCATGGTGAGACTGACTTCTATCTGACCCAGCTTTTGAGTGGGCACGGGTGTTTTCAGTCTTACCTGCACAAGATCGGCAAGTCACGGTCTCCCGATTGTCGGTTTTGCCCAGGAGAGGAGGACAATGCCTGTCACACATTTTTTGCGTGTACAAAATGGGTTAGGCTGCGAAGGGAACTCTACAGGGAGACGGGAGAGCTCACCCCGGATAATATAGTTGCGGTGATGCTCGAATCGGTTGACAAATGGAACCAGGTGGCACATTATGCTCGGGCAGTCCTAAAAGATAAAAGGGACTCGCAGCAGCCGGAGGTGCTGGGGCTGGGGGATCGCTCTTCTGGCATTTCCTCTTCCCCTCTCCCCTCCCGCTAGGAAAGGGACTCCCCAGCTTGAAGGCGCCCCACGGCGCAACAAAAGGAGACCTGGCCCGAAGTAATGTGTCAAACGGTTCCAGGCTAGGTTCTTAGATTGACAGGGGAGGTGTTTAGTGGGTAGTCTAAGGGTATCCTCCATGGGAGTCCCACACTGCCAGACTCGGCGGGCGTAAATGCCTTCACCTCCCTACCACAAAAAAAAAAAAAAAACCCGACGGAAGCTACGCTAATAAAAAGGCAAAACCAACAAAGGTACCGCGTACCGCGCGCGACGCGAAACCGACCTCAGCGGATCTTCTTAAACCCTACCCTCGCGACGGCATACCTACCATGCACTCTTTTTCCCGCTGAAAGAAGGGAACCACTGGAAAGGAAAGTCGTTCTTAGAGTTAGCAATTCATGTTATATTTTCCTACTCAAAATTTTTGCTTTATCATTTAATTGTATTATTTTAACCTTATTCCTCATAATTATAATGATTCCGTAAATGTAGTTGCATTATTAAATAAATTTCTAAATGTTCAGGTTTTGTATCTGTATAAAAAAATTTAAGATAATCTGTATCCTAATTAAGAAATAACAAAAAATCTTAATTTGTTATATTTGTTAAATTTTATAGATATCATTCAAACAAATATACGATATCTTGAATGCTTAAAAACAGTATCAATGATTTTTTTTGTTAAGTATTTCATTACATTTCTACGTGTTAGGAAATACGCTTTAATCTAATATTTAACTATTTGTATGTTTAGTTGCTTTTTTCTACAGAAATTACGCACAATAAAACCAAATAAGTTGATGTAATAATACAATTTACAAGTTGAAATGTCCATCAGGGAGTTTATTGAATAAAATATCTGTCCCTGAAGGCGAGCCATTATTAAAACAACTTCAAACAAAATACAGATCACTTTTGATTATAACTGTAGAATTATGAATAAAAAAATTATTTTTAAGGCTCTAAGATTACTCGTAAGACTGAATAAATTTGTTAGAATCTAAAATTAGAAAATGAAAGCTCACTCATTTTCAAAACAAACATTTAACGTGCACAATTCACTACCATAGATAGGTCTTATATGAAGCAAACTTGATAATGAGAGAAAATAACATGACATTTCATTTATCGAAACTTGCAGGAAAATGGTAAAAAAAAGTCGATGGCATTTTCGCCGCAATAATTATTCAAACCGTTTCACGCTCTTCATCATCGAAAAATATTTTCACTTTCAAGTCTAAATAAACTACAACCATAAAATTTAATCGCATTTCTCTTTTAAAATAATCGTAGGTTATAACCTTTGTCATTGAGAAAAAAAAAATTCAATTGAATTTTGATTCTTATCCCCTGAAGTTTACTCGTATACTTAACTACTTCCCGTTAAAGCACATTCCAAACGGTTAAACAAATCAGTCATAGTATTTTCTCTTGCTAAAACTCAAATCAGATTATACTCCAATATTTCTGGTTTTCATCAAATCAAGGCTTTATATATACATTCATTTACATATACGTAGATAGCAAGCAGCAGCATTTTAAAAGCAAAGTACATTGTCAGAGCTGAGTTTCTTTACTATTTCCTCGAATCGCTGCATATTATCCACAAATGTTGTATGAATTCTGAAAATAAAATCTGATTACGCTATCAGATTCGGATCGAATCGAGAAACATCCCCAACAAGAAAATGTTCAACCTAGCAGGCTGATTGCTGCATGCATGTTGGACCTTCTAACCATTTTTCTACGAAACGATTTTTTTGGTTCTTTTTTGAAACATAATTAAAATATTTTAATAAATAAATAGTTAGCTGAAGTACTACCAGCATTGACATATTTTTGTTAAGCTTTAGTCGATTGAAAAGATATTTACTTTCCATGAAACAAAATCAGTTTCTCTACTTAAGAACAATTATTTTTGGATAAAAAAAAATACAAAAAAAACACCTAGACCTTCCCACTAATTTTACAGACGTTAAAATGGAAATAAAAAAAGAAGAACAGGTCAGAAAACCCGAATTTTCTACTTGTTTCGCTGGAGAAAAGAATGCAACTAACGACTCCAGCTTCAAATCTTGGAAACGTGAAAAATGCTGTACCATCGGTTGAATTGCATCACTTTCAATTGCGGTGCTTATAGTTTGATGTTGAACAGTTTTACTTAATGATGTTGACAACATGGACAAGAATTGCGGCCATTCTTTATTGGAAGAAACGTCTGAATAGATTTCTTCAGCTCGCAGCAAAAGAGCCACCAATGATGATATACAGAACTTGCATGTAAAAGTATATTTACTCGTTTATCATTAAGCGAAAATGAATTGCCTATTTTTATGACCGTATCCAGGTCAGCATTCTTGATTTGCTAGATTATTAAGAACTAGTATACTTGCACGAATTTTTCCAATGGATTCGAACTATCTCGCGCATCCGGTGATAGTTCCAGGGGCCAGTATAACAATACGACCATCCGGCAGTAAGGCGACATCACATGGTCTGTCTTCCTCATCGAGCGTCGATGGAAAGTGGGGATTAAGGGCTGGACGAATTTCGATGGTCCACATGTATTCTAAGGTCTCCGTAAATACAATGACTCGTTGATTTTTAGAATCTGCTATACTTATATTGCCATCATCATCGCAACATATACCAGATGGCCGATTGAATTCTTGAATTCCTATTCCTTCATGACCTTTGGCCGATAAAACCTGAATGATATCCCCAGCTGGAGGTCGATGAAATCTTTCAATTCCGGAATGTAAAATAGGCTGTACGGCACCCTGTCAGGTTTATCCGGTGCAGTAAAAGCAGAAAATTTAAAGCACTTACCAGGTGTGGTTCATAGACTACATGCTCTTTTCCATCCTCCCGTTTTTCAGCTGAGTTAAAACCGATTGTGTACAAAACGACACCTTTATAACATGTCACAATCCTTTCATGCATATCACACGGCAACGTTTCCCACCATTCACATACTATTTTCTCACGAATAGGAAGCAAATTAGACACTGAACACGAAAACTGAGTATGCAACTTTGAATAATTTTTCGTGTTTACAAATTCGTGGTAGAAAGGCAAAATCATAAATAATCGAAGAGTTTCTTGGCAAGCGGTGAGATCGACTCTATCGCGTTTTGAAGTAAAGCACAAATATTGATCGTTTTACGGTAGAAATGAACCGTTTTACAACAAACGTCAACTCGGCTGCCATGTGGCTGTCATCTTCCTTTGACATCCCACGACAAAATTGACGTGGGATGTGCAACCGTCACGACCAACATGAGATGAAAAGCCACATAGCAGCAGGGTGTGTTGGTGGTGGCCACCCAGCGGTGCTGCCTGATTCATTACAGGGCAGCCTACCAGGCATGGGGAGACTGAAGGAAGCTGCTTGGCCCTATGATAGGGGTCTTTTTCGTTTTTCACCGTCGTAGGTCTTTGGCATGGTAGACTCCCAGGTCCTTTCCGGACATGTCCGCAATGAGGTACCGCGTGGGACTTAGAACTTGTAAGACCCGACACTTCACAAACTTCTTATCTAGCTTGGCAGTGTAGTGCCGACCTGCTTCAGATTTCGTCACCTGCTTGAAGCCAGAAGGATAGGATCGCAGATTGTACCGCTCCTCCCCCACCCATCTACTGTCTTCAATCCTCTCCCGGATTTGTTCTCGTAGAATTTGGAGTTTCTCGTGCGGCTCCAGCACCACTATTGGGTCTTCCAAACCTTTCAACTGCCGCAATAGCCGGTACGAGTTTCCGTGGCAGATCATATGCTGGCTGAACACGGCAAAGTATGGGGAGATGCCTGTGGTCGAGTGATAAGATGAACGCAGGGCACAGGTGATGGCGGAAATCCTGCGGTCCCAATCCTTCTGATCCAGTTGGACGTAGGCCCGAATGGCGGCTATGAGGGTGCGGTTCAACCGCTCGGAGGCATTGGCTTGCGGGGAATAAACGGCCATCCACTGATGCGTAATGCCATACTTGTCCATTAGTTCCCGAAATCTAGACGAGGTGAACTGAACTTCGTTGTCAGAGACCAGCTTCTCCGGTACTCCAAATATATGGAAAACGCGATTTTCCAGAAAACTGACTATGGGGCCGGTGTGCAGGTTTCGAAGAGGTTCCACAATCAGAAATTTGGACAAGTGGTCCAGGACCACGACAGCCCCCGTGTATCCCGAAGTCGAGCGAGGGCACGGACCGATGAAATCCATACACAGGCGCTGGAACACCCGCTCCGGTAGTTCGAATTTTCCCATCGGGGGCCGAAGAACAGAATTGGGCACTTTAGTGCATTTGCACAGCTCACAGGCGGCTACGTACTTTTTCACTTGCTGCGGCATCTTATGCCAAAAGAAGTAAGTCTTCAGTCTCCGAAGCGTATGACCATAACCGCCGTGTGCACTCAATGGGTGGTCATGAGCCCGCTTAATCAATTCGAAGGTCAGTTCTTCGGGCACCCATAACTTCCACTGTTCCTCTTCTTGAATGGGGTCTCCGGAGGCGTGTCTCGTCCGCTTGTATATAAATCTCTCCATCACCCGTAGTTCTGGCAGCTGCGGCAACTGGTTCTGAATCGTATTCATCAGCTGGACTTGAAGGCGGGATGGTCCAAGTCGATCCGTAGGGGGCTGTCGTCCTCTTGGGCCAACTTGGCTCCTTCAGGGGTGAACATCCTTGATAATGTGTCCGGTACCACGTGCTGACTTCTCTTGCGGTGTCTTATCGTGAAGTCAAACGCCTGTAATTTCAGGGCCCATCTGGCCAAGCGGCCGTGGAGATCAGTTTGGCTCATCAGCCATTTCAGTGACGCATGATCAGTGACGACGTCTTGTGCAACCTGGACTAAGACTGCTCCCACCCCATGTTGACTCGCGTCACAATGGATTGAGAACGGTTTGTCAAAGTCCGGGCTGTGAAGTACGGGGGCTGTAGTCAGACTCTTCTTTAGCTCTTCAAAGGCTCGCAAGCTGGGCCCTTCCTAGATGAACTTACGTCCCTTACGCAGCATGTCGGTCAAAGGAGTGGTAATGGTGGCATAGTCACGCATGAAATGCTGGTACCATCCGCATAAGCCTAGGAGTCGGCGTAATTGCTTGGTGGTCTTGGGTAATGGGAAAACGTCAATCGCTTGAGTCTTGTCCGGGTCGGTCTTGATATTGCCATGCCCAATGATGTGACCCAAATACTTCACCTCCGTCATCACGAACTGACTTTTCTGTATGTTGATGGTTAGCCCTGCCCTCCGGATGTGCAGAGACACCTCCTGAAGCAGGTCGATGTGTTCGTTAAATATCTCGGTTATAAGCAGCAGATCGTCCAAGTATACGAAAACTTGGCGCCGTAAATGTGGTGGTATCACCTTATCCATAAGGCGCGTCATTGTCTGAGGGGCATTGCACAATCCGAATGGCATGGTCACGAAATGATACAGGGGCTGACCTGGAACTGTGAAGGCTGTTTTCTCCTTTGAGTTCGGGTCTAAAGGAATTTGCCAGAAGGCGTCCTTGAGGTCTAAACTCGTGATGAAGTGGGCTTTAGGCAACCGACTCAAAATGCCTTCAATCAACGGTAGAGGGTATGCGTCCTTGACAGTGACGGCGTTCAAGCGTCTGGCATCTAAGCATAGCCGGACCTTGTTCGGCTTGACAACTAAGGTGACCGGGGAAGCCCACGCGCTCTGCGATTCTTCGATCACTCCTAATGCTAGCATTCGATCAACTTCGGCATATAACAACTTTTCCTTCGCCGGAGATATGGCAAAATGTCTCTGTTTTACGGGTTTAGCATCCCCCACATCTATTGTGTGTAACGCCAGTACCGCCCGCCCGAGACCTTCCTTCTCATGTGATGGAAAAGCCGATATAGCTGAGTCAAGTCGCAGTTGTTGATTCACATCCAGTGTATGTCATAATAAGTGAGTGGTTGGAGTTTGGTCAGGAACAGTGGTGACGGACTCCAGGGTCGTGCCGGAAAACAGTGCCGGGGCCAAATTAAATTTTCGAACGAAATCCACCCCTAGATAAAGATTCTGGGTTAATTGAGGTATGATGTAAAATTCCAGAGGTTTAGTTACTCCTTTAAAGGTGACATCCGTCGTAATTTTTCCCACTACAGAGTGACGAGTTCCGTCCGCTGTGCTTAACCAGGTGGTAAAATGGTGGATTTGGTCCGCGTGCATTGCCAGTACCTCCCCTGCAAAATCGGCTGATATGCAATTCACACTGGCTCCCGTATCGACTAAACCCGACAATCGCTTTTGCAGGAGGTGCACTGACGCATATGGTCGAACGTCATCCCTCAATAATTCGTCTAAGTGTATTTCCCTCAGTACCTTCCTCGACTGCCTGACCCTTCTCCAGAAGCTCCGCATCCGACGCGTGGCTCGCTTTGTTCGCGGTGGGACAGTTGTAGCAACGCCATCTTAATATAATGGCCGGATTTGTGAAATCGATGACGCATTTCATAAGGGTTAAGATGGCGGCTGTACATCAGCTGTGCAGTTTTGTCAGTGAAGTGACATTTCTTCGCATCTCGAACGCTTAAAATCGACAATCGGTGTTAAAAATAAATTTGTAAGGCAAACCCGTGCGATTTGATCGGCCAAATTTCGATGCGCGTAGCTCAAATAACTGCTCCAATGAAAGCAATAGTTTGCACTTCCGTAAATTGCTTAAAATATGAGAAATTACGTGATAAAATTGGTGCCGTAAGTTCAAAAGTTTTCAAGTGAAGTGTCGCAGTCTCACAAAAAGTGAATTATTAATATTGTTTAAGTGAAAATTGGTGGCGGATATTTTAATGAGACTCGCTTAACAATCATGTAAATCGGATGCGTAAAGTTATATTTCACTTGGTTTGTTTTGCTGGTCCCGAGTGAGTGTTTGATATATGTAAGCAAACTTAGTGCGGATGTCATTTTAGTTTATCTTTCCAATTAGTTATCGTTGATGTAAGAAATAAAGATACTCTCAGCATACATAGCTAAATTACTGCTGCGCGTCAAGTTCTGTCGAAATTTTCTAAGTGCGTATAGTATAACTTTCACCGTAGGAGCTTTCATAGCTTTCATTTTTTGAAGGTTTAGTATATTTCTACGAAGACTTCAGTAACTGTAAAATCGAATAAGCCCTTCTCAGGGCTGCATAATTCCTTTGTTTGTTTTAGTTGTTTCAGGTCCCATCTCCTCCAGCTGGAAAAACGCCGGACCGGTTTTATGCGATGGAATTTGACTCAACAGGTGGACTCCCGACACAAACTCTATATCTGTATGGCTGCATATCCGGGATGGCGAGCAATAAATGGCCCTTTTCAGGGCCTTAAAAAAATGAACAAAGAGTAAAAGCGACTATCAAGTCCAAAAGCTCTTCTCAGGGCTAAAAAATATCTTGCTTTCTTTTAAATCGTTTCAGGTCCCATCGCCTCCAGCTGGATAGACTCCGGACCTGCTTAGATTCGTGGAACGGATTCGATTCAATAGTGTGACCCGAGAGACGTTAAATCTATGTCACTGCATACCCGGGATGGCGAACAATAAATGGCCCTTTTCAGGGCCGTAAAAAATTAAACAATGAGTAAAAAGCGACTATCAAGTCCAAAAGCTCTTCTCAGGGCTAAAAAATATCTTGCTTTCTTTTTAATCGATTCAGGTCCCATCGCCTCCAGCTGAATAGACTCCGGACCTGCTAAGATTCGTGGAACGGATTCAATTCGATAGTGTGACCCGAGGGACTTTAAATCTATGTCGCTGCATACCCGGGATAGCGAACAATAAATGGCCCTTTTCAGGGCCCTAAAAAATTAAACAAAGAGTAAAAAGCGACTATCAAGTCCAAAAGCCCTTCTCAGGGCTTAAAAAATATCTTGCTTTCTTTTTAATCGTTTCAGATCAAATAATTCAATTGCATATAAATCCTCACTTTATAAACTATTGTGTTAATTATTAATTGAAAATAGAAGTATGTGATAATTTTTTTTTTGGAAGTGGATTGAAAGAAAACTGTAAATACAATCTTTTTCCTTTGATCGATTAAAAGTTGTCATACAAATGTATTTTTATTGCAGTCTTCAATACAAGTGAAAACAAGATTAATTTAAAGCAAAAATAAGATCCCTGGCTGTTGTCAAGGTTAAATATTAGCAATTAAAAGTAACGAAGGAAATGTTTACATATTATGTGTTTGGATGAGACATAGAATTAGATGCTTAACATATGAAAAAGCCTAAATCTAACAGTAGCCACGATCTTGAACACGTTTCCGTGGTGCAGCCTTGATAATATTATCAACACGCAAAATCATTTCAGCTGCCTCAGAAGCCGATAACAAAACTTGTCGTTTCACAGCAAACGATTCAGTGATGCCTAGTTCCTTCATGTACGCAACTTTACCATTGTCCATATCCAAGCCTTGGGAATGTTTACCCTGTGAATGTGCAGCGCGTAGTTTGGAGACAAGTTGTGTTGAATCATATCCAGCGTTATCTGCAATTGCTATTGGGAGTTGGAGAAGAGCACCTGTGAAATGAATTGAACTTTATAAATTTCGTTCGTCTTGCTCAATTTAAATTTTATTTATGAGCAAAGGCCTCCATAGCAATCGCTTCCTTTCCAGGAGTTTCTGCAGCCTTCCTGAAGATGGCGCAGGCCATCAAGGCTTCACTGCAGCCACCTCCATACAAAACTCGTGATTCCTTAACAGTAGCAGCCAAAACACAAAGCGCGTCATCGAGTGATCGTTCTGCTTCATCGACGATTTGCTGAGTAGCTCCACGGATCACAATTGTGCAAGCTTCACCCAAGGCAACGCCGCTGAAGCGCATGAGTGTATCTTCACCAATCATTACCTGTAAAATATTGGAACAGGTAGCTAACAGGAACGGCCCGATGCTAATGGAGCACTGAATTTTCTTGTCATCAATTCTCGCTGTCGATAAGGAGAAATCTTCATATTATCATATGATTTTTTTGCATTCGCTGTCAAATTCGGTTGTGAAAACGCGTAAACAAACTCGTTTGCTGTGTAATTTGGATGTTAAAATCAGTAAAAATTCGTGATTTATCTGTTGTACATCAACAAGACAATAAGAAACAATCTATCGGTTAGATTGCAAGTGAGAAAACGTTATATTTCGACGAAAAATTAATAAAATGCAAAGAAGTTTCAAAATTATGGAGCATTGTGAAAATATGTAATAATAGAACGACCCGCCAGCCCACAGGAGTAGCATTTCCTAGGTTAGTAGCAACATAAAACGTAGAAAAGAAAATACAAAATTTGGAAGTGTTTTTTCATTCAAAATCATTGCTTTCAATTCATGAATGATTATGTTTACATTTCGACGGCGACCATTTTATTCGATTAGTTTTCGCGTAGTAGCGCCTGCATTTTGGGGGCAAGTTTTGCTAGCATATTGCTTGAATAATTTAATTAATGAAATCAATTTTATTTCTTTTTCCAGGTGTCTGTTAAATGATACTGGACATGCGAATATATGGGGATGAAAAAATAATTAATGGACAACAATCGGTAAACTGTTTACTTTTATAAATCTCATCTGGATCTCAGACATATTTTTATTTTTGCAGGCAAATGCAACGAGTTTAGCGACAGTATTGATTTCGCGTGCCTCTTTGAATGTGGAAGCTATTTCATCCTCGAAAGCGGAAAGCAGATTCCTTTAACTATAGGCATATATCGAATGAATTCCATTTATTATATTATTGAATTTTCAAATGAATAGAAGTAATTTCGAAATAATTAGTCTTTATATTAACAAGCAGTAGGATATATGAACTCCTCAAAAATATGCTTTGTACAAATACGAATTTTTTATTAAAGCTTTTGATCAATTTTATAGCCTATATCAAAGAGATAAATTTATTATTGGCGCGCAGGATAATTCATTTAAAGAAAAGCGTTGAATTTTTAGGACAAATCACTGGTTTGAGAAATTCAATAGTAGTAAATGACAAATTTATAAACAATAGTACTCTCAAATTTGTTCCCTCGTACAAATTAGTTCAAGATCACATAAAGTTATTTTTTATCCATTCAATCAAGTCTCGGCCATAGCAATATAATATACAAACTGTCAGGCATTTTACTACCACGTACGAGAAACTTTAATTTACTCCAAATAGTATACTTAAAAATGTTCAAGTGGCATGCATCGGATAGCAACTCTTTGTTACATATGGTGAGCACATGAACAATAAACGACACTTCAGCTCGTTAGTTAAGCTTATAGCAGTAAAATACATCAACACAAAATACTATTTTATTGCGAAATTAAAATCAGAATAAATTTCTGTTAGGCGATATCTTAACAAATTAGTACACCTTAAAGGCATGTAGTTCTCTCATACATAGCGAAGGTCAAGCTCAACGATTATACATTTAACCTTAATTCCACTGCAGACGATTATGAAAGGAAAAGGGAGGTGAAAAAGTATAAAAGAATGAACGATTACAGTTTTAATAGTAGTTGAATTTGTAATTACCTAAGGAACAGATTTAGTTTTTGCTTATTAAATGTCGCTGTGAGTTTCTTTTTATCAAAATAAAGTTTTACAAAATATTCAAGTCTGAAATAGGAACATTTTCAATCAATTATGCAATGGCAGTTAACTTGTACATTTTCAAATATTTCTAAGCTGTAGCTCCCTTTTTAAACTACACCCTTCCAAAATTAAATCGAAAGAGCAACGTTCGTGGCGCATCGGGAAATGATGACAAAATTTGAGTTGATGTTCCACTCCAGTGTTCCATTCTCAAAGTATAAAATAATTTCAGAATTTAGACACTTGGACGTACATTTCCAATTCATTCTACAAACCTGCTCGATGAGCTGGCACTGACCCAGCTTGACCATCGACGGGTTGTCGAAGGTGGATGTGATTTCTCCTCCAGTCACCAAGGCAAGACGCTGAATACCATCGAAATCTGGATGTTCAATGGCCATAACGTCAGCATCAGCGAACAATTGTTCTGGGTAGTTATAGTTCAACTGCCGATTGATGAAAACATTGCAATTGTGAGCCAGAATCTTGTTAACCTTGTCCCTAATCTTCTCCTCCTCAGCCAGTTCCAAATCTGCTATTTTCGCCATTGAATCAACTTTCACCTGACTGCCGAACACCTTGATCTTGTCTGTGTCCATAGGCGTGTTCGCGATTAGGATCTTTGCATTCTCAACACGCTTCGGCTGATGCATGCCTGGTTTCTTGTCCAGCAAGAAGCCTTCATCCAAGAAGGAATCTTCCAAAGTTCCGCCAGTTTTCTTGATAATTTGAATGGCATCTAGTTCGCCGGAACCTTTCAGCCTCAAGATAACATCAACTGCTAACTTTGTAAAGAGCTCCTTGTGCTGGTACAAGATCTTTGAGCTCAATGTCGTCCGTGCGATGTTCATCGAATCCTCCTTGAACTTCTCGTTATCTGCAGAATTGTCGCGCGATGTGTTGGTTAGAGCATCACGTGCAATTTGTGTTGCCATTTATATTCTATATTAGCATTTGAACAGGATTAGAAGTTCACTTTTTTAAAGTTGCACGAGTCGCCGGCACTTCGTTTACGTACTATGGCACGACATTATTTTGCGTTTTTAGGGAAATGTACTACTGAGACACTTAGAGTTTTGCTCCCCAACATTTTGGTTTATAAAACGCGCGAATTCCACAGCGAAATTACTTTAAATCGGCGAGATTCAAGTTGAACATTTCGCGATAGAATGAAATGTCACTGCACTCAGCTGATCATGAAAAGAAAAGCAAAAAATTGATGAAGTCGTTATTATAGGTATCAGCTGAGATTTTTATCAGCTGTGAATACGGCCATTATATTAAGATGGCGCTGGTTGTAGCCAACTCCTCGTGGAAGATGCGCTGTCGAGTAGCCAAATAATTCCGCAGTCTGACGTGGAAGGGCTTGGCATGCCAAGGAACCTTCACCTCGCTATCATTTCCCTGCGCGTCCACCTCGACAAAGGATGGCGTCAGCTGTGGAACTTTGGGAGAACTGTGTTTGGCGGTGCGAGTCAGCAGAATTGGGGTCATGTCTGGGGCTTGGTCATAGCTAGTGATGAGGTCAGGATTGGTTCGTCCGGGTTTTAGGAGTGCCGACGGGTGATCGCGGCACTCGCTGGCAAGTTTTTTCGCAATTTGCAACTTGCGCAATCAGGTGCGTAAGTGTCTGCCTTCCCGCATCGGTAACAGAAGAGCGTCGGTTCCGCTGGACATGCATAGAACCGATGCCCCGTTTGTCGGCAGTTCCAACAGACCGTCGGGCTTGTAATTGCTTCAAGGGATGGTCGATCAATCATTGCTTGGTCCTCAAGCTCCTGTGGTGCTCCGCTCCTCGGTACTGGTACTGGGTCAGCAAGTAGGGGGTCCGCTGCCATCAACTCCGCGGTGTGATGATTTCGTGGATTTGGTCCCGTTATGCGAGGATGTGGAGGGAAGGTACCTCGCCGCTCATCCAGCTGTTCTTGCCTACGGGCATGGAGGCGTAATCCCTGTATGGTGTTGATGGGAAAATGCAGAAGGCTGTTCTGAAGCTCCCAACGCATATTCTGCCTGATAGTTCTACCAGTTCGTCCTCGGGCATGGTGGTTCGTAAGCGAGTGCTCAATCGCACTATACTTGTGTAGTACTGGTCGAACGGTTCGTGAGTGCCTTGTTTCCGTTTCTTTATTTGTTTCCGTAGTTCTCTTTCAGTGAAGCCGTCATCAAATCGATTGCGGAAGACTGCACTGAAAGAATCCCAATTGGGACGTGGCGTCGACTCCTTAAAACTCCAGTACCAGTCGGCAGCATCTCCGCTGAACAGAAGGTGTGCATGCCGGAGGAAGGCCTAGAAATCACCTCCCAGGGTGCTGGATACTAACGGCTGAATCCTGAAAAGGAACCGATCCGCTGATATCATCGAGTTGAGTCCCGTGAAGTTCAGGCGCCAACTCTCCATGATACGAGGCGTCGGGTCTCGGAAAGGTGTCAAGGCGTTCACGGGGGGAATCGCATCTTCGATTGACCTGCTGTAAGGGACTGCCTCGGGGAATGGAGGTACCAACGGAGGTGCGGTGCTGTGTCGTGGTCGATACTCGGGAGCTCTGGGGTCCATTCCCGCGTTCCTTGGAGGTGGGGTCCATTGATCAGCCGGTCGAGAGTGGGGCATAGCCACACTGGGATTGGGCTCCCAGCCAAGTGGAGTTCTCACGCGGCTGGGTGGTTGGCTCATCGGAAGGTTCTGGAGCCTTCCCTCCAAGTTGCCGATCCTCTCAGACATATCTCGCATTAACGCCACGAGGGTGTCAATGGAGTGGGTGGAAGGCGCGGTTGTAACCTCGGCCACGACAATTGCAGCAGGAACTTCCCCGCCCACGGCGCCTCGCAAGTCCATCAGTGATTGGGGTGGTTCGGCATCTGGGACCCCTTTCGCCACTGCTCCACGCGTCGGGACGTGCGTTCCGAGGGGGACGTCTACGGCTGTCCACTCTATGGGTCGCCGGCATAGTGGGCAAAGCTCGGACGTTAGGAGGAGCTGTTGGACACAGGCACGATGGAACAGGTGTCCGCACTCCAATCGCACGCTGTGTACACCCTCCACTGCGTCTTCAAAACAGATCCCGCAGTTAGCTGGTTGGACCGTTTTGGATCGGGTCCAACGCTTATCTGGGGTCCGTTTAGTTGCCATTGTCGTGTTTCTGGGTGGTGCAAATAAGTTTTACTGTAAGAGAAAAAAAATGTTACCTCTAATATGCAAAAAAAACTTAAAAATATATTAGTGGCCGATTGTGGCGAGCTATTGCTGTCAAATAGGCGAGAAAAAAAAATTTATTTAATACATACTTTCCTTTCCAGCAGTCGACTCCTCCAAAGGAAAATGAGAGTGCGTGGTAGTCTGCCGAAGAAAGGGTGCTTTCGGTGGATTTACAAAAATTAACCCCATACCCACATACATTACAAAAAATCGTCTCTAAACTATGTTAAATGACTCGACGAGACAAGTGGTAGAGCTACCGTAACAGCTTAATACGCGGTCAAAATTCCCGACGCGTGGAGTCATTCCGGGCTCCGCAACTCCAGCATACGCCACCGAACGTTGAACCGATACCACTCGTCTATCACGCATACGAAATAAGTAGAATCCTTCCGCAACATAAAGGCAAGGTAGCCTTCTATTTTCTTGAGAGTCCAGGCCGACAGGAGAAACCCCATCTGGCTGACAGTTCCATCAAGAAAATAGAAGGTCCTTACAGGGGTTAACCTGGGACAACACATCGGAAGGACTCTGTGGCGAAAAAAAAATCAAACAAAGGAGAGCGGAAGCTACAACTCACGTGAAGCGACTGCTAGTGTGTATCACACAACTCCACTGCTCCTGTTTGTGATTCTCGAGTACCAAGGTACCTTACATCCTCCGTAAAGGACCAACTCATCAGAAGACGCGAACCTTTTATCCCCTTAAGATGTTTTGGCCCCACGTTGGGCGCCATTTGTAATGTTTTTAATGTCTTGATCCGAACAAGGAACCGACCTCTCATCGGTTCTAGACGTTAAGTCTGAGTAGTGCCAACGGATGGTACCAACCGGTCAACCAATCCATGCACCGTAATCCATTTTTGCGGTGGCTGCTTGTCGGCCAGCTAAATCGGAGAGGATTTCGGTCGCGGGTCTCCAAATGGATTACGCTCATCTACAATTTTCAGCCACCAATAAATGCCCGTTTCCAAACGCGTCACAAAACACAACAATACGGAGAGGAAACCTAGTTTACGTTACTCCGTATTTCTTCATTCTACCAGTCAAAGGACAAATATCTAATCTTTACATCGCGTTCCCAAATTCCCGACGCGGTACCGGAAAATATACTACGCTAACTCAAACCCGACGGAAGCTACTCTAATAAAAAGGCAAAACCAACAAAGGTACCGCATACCGCACGCGACGCGAAACCGACCTCAGCGGATTTTCTTAACCCCTACCCACACGACGGCATACTTACCATGCACTCTATTTCCCGCTGAAAGAAGGGAACCACTGGAAAGGAAAGTCGTTGTTAGAGTTAGCAATTCATGTTATATTTTTCTACTCAACATTTTTGCTTTATCATTTAATTGTATTATTTTAACCTTATTCCTCATTATTATAATGATTCCGTAAATGTAGTTGCATTATTAAATAAATTTCTTAATGTTCAAGTTTTATATCTGTATAAAAAAATTTAAGATAATCTGTATCCGAATTAAGAAATAACAAAAAATCTTAATTTGTTATATTTGTTAAATTTTATAGATATCATTCAAACAAATATACGATATCTTGAATGTTTAAAAACAGTATCAATGATTTTTTTTTAAGTATTTCATTAAATTTCTACGTGTTAGGAAATACGCTTTAATCTAATATTTAACTATTTGTATGTTTAGTTGCTTTTTTCTACAGAAATTACGCACAATAAGACCAAATAAGTTGATGTAATATTACAATTTACAAGTTGAAATGTCTATCAGGGAGTTTATTGAATAAAATATCTGTCCCTGAAGGCGAGCCATTATTAAAACAACTTCAAACAAAATACAGATCACTTTTGATTATAACTGTAGAATTATGAATAAAAAAATTATTTTTAAGGCTCTAAGACTACTCGTAAGACTGAATCAATTTGTTAGAATCTAAAATTAGAAAATGAAAGCTCACTCATTTTCAAAACAAACATTTAACGTGCACAATTCACTACCATAGATAGGTCTTATATGAAGCATGCTAAAACTCAAATCTGATTATACTCCAATATTTCTGGTTTTCATCAAATCAAGGCTTTATATATACATTCATTTACATATACGTAGATAGCAAGCAGCAGCATTTTAAAAGCAAAGTACATTGTCAGAGCTGAGTTTCTTTACTTTTTCCTCGAATCGCTGCATATTATCTACAAACTAATATTGAATTATAATTGCATCAAAAAAAACTCTCCCAAAAAGAAAGACTATAAGCGCACCAGTATGCTTACAATAACTTCAAGCTATCGTTTTTTCTCATAAAAAAAGGAAATTTAGAAAAACTAAAGAAAGTCGATCTGGTAGAAATGTTGTATGGATTCTGAAAATAAACTCTGATTACGCTATCAGATTCGGATCGAATCGAGAAACATCCCCAACAAGAAAATGTTCAACCTAGCAGGCTGATTGCTGCATACATGTTGGACCTTCTAACCATTTTTCTACGAAACGATTTTTTTGGTTCTTTTTTGAAACATAACTAAAATATTTTAATAAATAAATAGTTAGCTGAAGTACTACCAGCATTGACATATTTTTGTTAAGCTTTAGTCGATTGAAAAGATATTTACTTTCCATGAAACAAAATCAGTTTCTCTACTTAAGAACAATTATTTTTGGATAAAAAAAAATACAAAAAAAACACCTAGACCTTCCCACTAATTTTACAGACGTTAAAATGGAAATAAAAAAAGAAGAACAGGTCAGAAAACCCGAATTTTCTACTTGTTTCGCTGGAGAAAAGAATGCAACTAACGACTCCAGCTTCAAATCTTGGAAACGTGAAAAATGCTGTACCATCGGTTGAATTGCATCACTTTCAATTGCGGTGCTTATAGTTTGATGTTGAACAGTTTTACTTAATGATGTTGACAACATGGACAAGAATTGCGGCCATTCTTTATTGGAAGAAACGTCTGAATAGATTTCTTCAGCTCGCAGCAAAAGAGCCACCAATGATGATATACAGAACTTGCATGTAAAAGTATATTTACTCGTTTATCATTAAGCGAAAATGAATTGCCTATTTTTATGACCGTATCCAGGTCAGCATTCTTGATTTGCTAGATTATTAAGAACTAGTATACTTGCACGAATTTTTCCAATGGATTCGAACTATCTCGCGCATCCGGTGATAGTTCCAGGGGCCAGTATAACAATACGACCATCCGGCAGTAAGGCGACATCACATGGTCTGTCTTCCTCATCGAGCGTCGATGGAAAGTGGGGATTAAGCGCTGGACGAATTTCGATGGTCCACATGTATTCTAAGGTCTCCGTAAATACAATGACTCGTTGATTTTTAGAATCTGCTATACTTATATTGCCATCATCATCGCAACATATACCAGATGGCCGATTGAATTCTTGAATTCCTATTCCTTCATGACCTTTGGCCGATAAAACCTGAATGATATCCCCAGCTGGAGGTCGATGAAATCTTTCAATTCCGGAATGTAAAATAGGCTGTACGGCACCCTGTCAGGTGTTAAAGATAGTTTATCCGGTGCAGTAAAAGCAGAACATTTAAAGCACTTACCAGGTGTGGTTCATAGACTACATGCTCTTTTCCATCCTCCCGTTTTTCAGCTGAGTTAAAACCGATTGTGTACAAAACGACAACTTTATAACATGTCACAATCCTTTCATGCATATCACACGGCATCGTTTCCCACCATTCACATACTTTTTTCTCACGAATAGGAAGCAAATTAGACACTGAACATGAAAACGTTTACAAATTTACAAATTCGTGGTAGAAAGGCAAAATTATAAATATTCGAAGAGTTTCTTGGCAGGCGGCGAGATCAACTCCATCGCGTTTTGAAGTAAAGCACAAATGTTGATCGTTTTACGGTAGAAATGAACCGTTTTACAACAAACGTCAACTCGGCTGCCATGTGGCTGTCATCTTCCTTTGACATCCCACGACAAAATCGACGCGGGATGTGGAACCGTCACGATCAACATGAGATGACAAGCCACATAGCAGCAGGGTGTGTTGGTGGTGGTCACCCAGCGGCGTTGCCTGATTCATTACATACTATTTAAATGTTGCTTTGCTGATTGACTCCAAAGTTTCCATAATGTAATTTCGTCAGGACAAATGCATTTAGAACAAGTTTCTTGATGTGCATTGGGAAAGACTCATATCTTCTTAGCAAGCCTATTATTGGGGCTAATTGCTTCCTTAAGCTACTTATGTGCGGCAACCAGGTCATACGATGGCCTTTTCATGCATTTCTGAAAAAAAACTCATAAAGTTTTTTCCATTTTCAAATGAAGTTTTTTCCGATTCACTGAATTTTGGACATTTGAAGATTGTAATGATTCCAGCATTTTACTACCATAAGTCCCCTTTGGACAAATATCGACATATCGATGGCTCAAAATTGTTGTCAGTACTTCTCCTACCAATTACAATCCTACATTGATACTTTGACGCTCCCACGAAAGGGAATGGGCTGCAGCAGAGTGGGCCGCTAGACACTCAGCCTTCTTGACCTGTGAGGCATTCTGGGATGGGAACTGTTTGGTGTTGTTTGCAGTCTTTTCAAGATGCGGGCAAGTTTTTCGGAGCTCTCTGAATGTATTGGAGGTGGGTTTCGTCATTTTCACCATCATATGCGCTTGGATGAGTGCATCGATCTCTAAATGGATCTTTGCACTGAGATCTCGGGTTTAATCATGTAGAAATTTGATTCTCAAGAGACTTTTTCTTCCGGATATCACTTATAATCTCTGGTGATAGGGAGAGGTCATATTCTTGTATCCAAGTTTTCTTTTCGGGATATTGCAGTCAATATATTTCCGAATTAATTTGGTATATTTATAAACCGTGAAGTCTATTACTGTGTCAGAAACTTCTTAATTGGTTGGTAGGAAGTATGGACAATGTTTTTTGTTGTTCCTCGGCTGTTTTCACCTAGCTTTGACGATATTGAAAAAACAAAAAATCTTCCTTTTATTGTTGAATATTGTTTTTTTTTTAAATAAAGTGAATATTATTTTTTGTAAATTGAAGAGGATTAAGCGGATAAAGAATTACATGCGCCTATATATCAGGCTGCAGTTAGGTGTAGCGTGTTCAATTCTTTGGCAGTTCTTCCACTGCAAAATCTCGCAGATTTGGTTTGCTTGGAATTGCAAAATAGAGTGAAGGATGGCTCTAATGTGTTTAAAAATGGCCTCCTTGAAGGACGGTTTTAAAATAGTTAGTCAGCGATTGAGGCTGCGCTTATGACGAGTGGAGGCGTTGGTTTTTTAGCTAGCGTCACACTGATTCGACATCTCTTCAAGTCTTCAATAAATGTTAATATTGCTAAAATGCCTGCTATTGAATTCCCCGCTGTTAATATAAATTCCCACTAGCTTAAAGCGCCTAAAATACCCTTTGCTATTGCCGCAAGCGGCTCATTTGATTCTCTATTCGTCGGAATATTTTAAAGAGTATCGAAAACAACCTTAAAAGTTATGATAATATGCTATTGTATTAATAGAAACAAGTGGTTCACGGATTTTGCATTCATGAACCTTACAATCTTCCGCTATTGTTGGTCAGATGTTTATAGAATATTTCATTCATTCGCTCTTATCTTAGCATTAATACTTTCACAGTTCGCATTTCCTATTGTATACTAATGCAAAGTTTCTTGTTATTTAAAATTGGGATAGTTTTCATTTAAATGTACAATGTTTGTATCTAGATAGTGAGTGGAAGTAAAATTCATAGGTGCACCCTGAAGAGTATTCAAACTTAGCGTATACTCTTAAATTTCAGGAGAAAGCTTTGGTTACAAATATTGGAATGAGAGGATCTCTTTCCAGTAGCAACTCGCTTGCATGTATGCTAAAATCATTTCTGGCGTGAAATGATTGGCCCATCGGGAAAGCGCTTAACAGGAACGGTGATCCCATTCTTATGTAAGGCAAATGCTATTCCCACTAACCCTTCCTCTTTTCAGATGGAATGGTCTCCTTTTTCACATCAACAAACTGATGAGCAAGATGTTCATTTGGAACAAGTTATATCTTCATTATTAAATTAAGCATATTCTAATGCCCATTTGTTTATGATTTTTCAAATTTATTTAAATTTATGGTTTACCTCCAACACATTTCCAAATCTAACTTTATTTTCACGCCTTTCTTCATTTATTTCTTAATTGAGTTACTTTATTAGGAACTTGATTCTACCACCAACAAAGCCATACAGACAGAGAAATGGCTTTTGGAGGAAAAAATGGTACATCTTCGGAAAGAAATCGCTGATTTAAAAATGCAGCTAAAAAGTGAGTGAGTAGCGGGGGAACGACTTGAAAAGGCGTCCATAGTAAGGAGCATTTAGTCGACCTCGCTATTAAATATTTATCTAGTGAGATGGCTTCTTTAATAGAAAATATCATTTCTAATGCAGATAGGTCTAAACAAGGATAAAGATACAAAGATGTGATAAAAGAAATATCTATATGCCTGTATAACCTATCGCCGATGGCATACAGGTTTATGATGCCACTTCTGTGCTTTCCTGGTGAGTCTACCTTGGCTCGATTTATTTCGGACTGGCCTATACGTCCCGGGATAAAGCAAGTCTATTTTCAAAGCTTGAAAGAAAAACTTAAGGACCTTCCAGAAATTGCGAAGTATTGTGTCATTATGCGTAGATGAAATGGCTATTCGGCCACGTCTACAATTTGATCGAAAACGTGATTTCATTATAGGCGTTGAGGACGATGGGGTAAAACGAAGTCATCATCCCGCTGAATATGTCCTTGCAGTTATGGTGAATGGTATTGCTTATAATTATAGGCAACTAATTGGGTACGCCTTTGTGCGGTCAAAATATTATTTTTGAATGCATTTCAAAGCTAAAAAATGTCGGAATGTAGCCAAAAGCCCTCGTTACTGATCAAGGGTCCAATTTTATGGCGCTTTCTAAGCTTTTATCCATAATTGCGGAACATAGTTCCTTCAAAGTGGATGATGCAACGGAAGAAATCTTTTATTTTTTCGACACGCCTCATTAAAGTCCTTAAGAAATAATTTACTAAAGGCATCGTTCCATTTTTCTGATGGTAAGAAAGCTGATTGGAGCCACATCAAGCAATTCTTTGCAGTAGACTCTAACTTCCACTTCAAGCTAGCTCCAAAACTTACTTTCAAGCAGATTTTTCCGAACAATTTTCAAAAAATGGAAGTTAAATATGCTGCACATTTTTTCAGCCATACCGTTGCTGGGGCAATTCTGATAAGAGTTAAACATTCTGATAGAACTTGTCCGAGTGCGGCAGACACGGCGTATTTTACTGATGATGTTGATTCATTATTTGATATATTTAATTATAGCTGTGTCAAGCAAGCGAAAATACTTCGCAGGCCATTTGTTGGGAATCCGGAACGAATGGTGCATTTAAATAAAATGAAACGTACTTTCAAAACGATGGAGGTACGGAATAGCGAAGGTAAAAAATATCACTGGCGAAATTAAATGTATTAAGGGCTGGCTTGTCTCTATAAATAGCCTCGGTGGGTTATTTAAAGACTTAAAAGATGTAACTGATTTCAAGTACCTCCTGACTAGATACGTTGATCAAGACTGTTTGGAGCATACATTTGGTCTACTCTGGAGAAAATCTGGGAATAATAACAATCCAACACCATTCCAATTTAGCGCCGCATACAGGAATGTGTTTACAACCCGGAATTTGCAGCTTTTGAAACGTGGCAACTGCGAACCACAACCGGATTTTGTGTTACCAACAATTCGTTTGAACATTCAAAATGAAATTGAAACCAATACTTTTTCAAAAATTAGTCTGAACGACGATAACTGGAACAATTTCTTCTCGAATAATTTTTCAGAAAAACGTTATTAAAAAAAATATTTAACTCATTCATATAGCTACAAAGAATTTCATAAGTAATTTAAAAAGCTGTCAGAGCCATCCGAAAACGAGATCGATATCCGTACTGTGCAATGAAAGCTCATGTAGAGCAAAAAAAAAAATATTGCATAGATTTACATTAAATTAATGTCAAAAGGGTGAAATGATCCATTTAAAGTTTAGCTAAGATATATTATTAGATATTATCAAAAGAATGATTTCAGGAAGTAGCCGCACTTATTTGGAATTGTTTAGGAGTTTTTTTGCTTGATAAGCAACAATTATTTAGGTGTTTAACATCATTGAATTTGGCTATCGATTTATCGATAGTGCCCTCAGACCAAGAAAACAAACGCGTCCCCAGGGTTGTGGATAGGGGAAGACCTTTCTCGAAAGGTTCGCTGCGAATAACCAATAAGCAGCCGTGGACAATGGTCGGCAGTGAAGGGAGAGTCTCAGGACAAATACCTGAGTGTCAATGATCTTCACTGTGACATGACGAAATATATGGCGTCATCAATTATCCATATATCCTGGCAGTAGGTAAAATGCCATGGGAACGGAAACCCAGACAGAAAACCAAACTATGCAGGTCCACAAGGGGAACCAAATTACGATGCAGGGGGTCGGATCCCCAGCACCGGCGGTAGAGGGTAGTGAGCGAGCAGGCTCCCGGCCGTCGTCATCCAGCGACTGCAATGTTATAGAAATAGTGAACTTGGCTTCTGTAACAGATATAACTACAAGCAAACAGGACGCTAGCACGGAGAACCCTTTCAGGCAAAAACCGCTGTCGGCAAGAACACCGATAAAACAAGTCACCGATTGCGGGGGGAGGCAGCAAACCCCAGAAACACTGTCAAAGTCAACATCACAGGTTAAATCATCGGAGACAGACCACAGACGGACTAACGAACGAAAGAAGGCAGAGTGCGTTGTGCAACCTGGCATCATTGCGGCCTTTGGGCGCAATAGAAGGACTATGCGCGCCCGGAGCGTCCAGTGCAAGACGTACACAATCCGGATCAAGCTGCGATGCCAACAGAAGCCAGTGTAAGACTGGGGGAGGGAGAAGTTTTGCCGTTGGCCGACGCCACTTCAAACGCGACCCAAGCGATAGAAGCAAAAGAGCTAGGAAACGGGGGTCTCTCCCAAGAGGTGGCGCCAAATAACACAATCGCCCTTGACCGCGCCGAAGAGGAGCGGCTTACTTGGAAAGCGGGGACTATCGTCAAACAACTGAGGACTGCCTGCGAAGTGCAGAAAAATATAGGCAAGAGTGTCAAGAATGGCATTCTTGAGCTGGAGGAGCTTTTTGGCCGCATAACGCACTACAGGCGGAGGTGGCTTGCAACCGAAAAGCACCAAAAAGACACACTCTCCCTCGAGGCATCAGTGGGTCCTAGCAGCAGCAAAAGAATGGCCAGCAGCCCAATTGAAGATGACCGTGAGAAAAGGAGGAAGGACGAGACCATAAGCGAAGTTGACACTCCAGGCGAGGAGTTTCATGTGGTGCGAAACAAGGCAGCGAAAAAAGCGGCCAAAAAGCTACTCCTAGAAAAAACAGACAAAGAGCTCAACCACGAAAAGAACAAAGAACCCCCGATATACCGCAGAAAACAAAAAGCAAACCGCGGCGCAAACCCTTGCGAGAGGCACTGCTTATTGAACCCACTAAGGGCCGAACCTACGCAGATGTCCTCCGTGAAATTAAAGGAGCGGTCAAGCCAGACGACACCAAAACTGCCATCAAAGCAGTTCGACCAACCCGGACCGGTGGCCTGCTGGTGGAATTCGGGCCAGAGGCCACAAACAAAGATGCATTCCGTGACGCGGTTCAAAAGGTTCTTGGAGATGCGGCAACGGTTGCCTCGCTCGAACCAATGGCCACCCTGGAAATCAGGGACCTCGACTGCGTCACGGACAAAGCTGAAGTAGAGGATGCCATTAGGAGGGAGTTCCCCAGCTTAAGTGAAGTCAAGGCAAGATTGACACGTGAAAACACAAGGGGACAACGCATGGCTATTGTCGAACTAGCTGATAAAGACGCCCAGCAAATCCTGGTGAAGGGCAAAATTAAGATAGGTTGGGTGATCTGCAGGATACGGAGAAGAGCGATCCCTATCCGCTGCTTCAGATGCTTCGAATACGGACACACCGCGTATGGCTGTAGGGGACCCGACAGGAGATCTCTGTGCTACAAATGTGGTGAAACGGTGCACAAAAGGAAGGAGTGCATGAACGAGGCAAAATGCATTCTTTGCAAGGATGCTAAGCTGGCACCCGGCGACTTCAAACATGAGCCGGGGACAGGGAGAAGCCCTAACTAAAGCCAAATCGATACACAAATGATCCGTATCCTGCAGGTCAATTTGCACCGAAGCACAAACGCCCAGGACCTACTTGAGCAGTTTGCGAGGGATAAGAAAGCTGACCTCCTGTTGCTGAGCGAGCAACATCATAACAAGGACTCGCAAGCGTGGTACCCTGACAAAACTGGTACCTCGGCCATCTGGGTTCGAGACAGCGCCCGCCTTCAGGTGCAGGGCCATGGACGCGGGGATGGTTTTGTGTGGGTGCGGTGTTCAGGGATAACATATTTCAGTGTTTATCTGACGCCTAACGAGGCAATGCGATCTTTTCGAACCAAACTCGATGCCCTGGAGGACGCTGTCTCGAACACAGAGGGCCACATGCTGGTCGGGGGAGACTTCAACGCTAGAGCCATTGAATGAGGTATGCCACAATCCGACTCAAGGGGAAAGCAAATCTTGGACATGGCGGCCAGAACAGCGCTTTTTGTCCTAAATACTGGCAACACCCCTACTTTCCGCCGCTGGGGTTGCGTAGGAACCATACCCGATGTGACACTCGCTTCGGAGTCCCTGGTACCTAGAGTACACAACTGGCGAGTACTAGAGGACTACTTGGCTAGTGATCACCAGTATATAGCTGTTGAGATTCACGACGGTGCCACTCTGCGTGCATATGCCCAAACTTCAATCCTCGGATGGAGGACTGGGAGGATGGACGTTGAGATGTTCGCTGACGCACTTACGGCAGGCGCACCGTTGCTGGGAGCTCCGCCAGGGAGTGGAGGGCCTACAGCCAAGGACTTGGTGAACTCAACTATGAGTACCATCATAGCTGCTTGCGAGTCTTCCATGCCCCGTCGGAGACCCCGACACGGTAAGCCTCCAGTATACTGGTGGTCAAACGAGATCGCCGAACAAAGAAGCGAGTGTCACAAACTTCGGTGAGAGGCCCAGCGGGCGCGAACACGGGAGGAGGCAGACACTAGGCTAGCAGCATACAGGTCCGGCAGGAAATATCTTCGCAGGCTTATTAACAAGAGCAAGGCCCGATGCTGGCAAGACCTCGTGGACGATGTAAATAGGGATCCGTGGGGCCTTGGCTACAAGCTGGTCATAGGGAAACTTGGTGCCCTACGGAAGCCTTGTATACATGACGCGGAAAAGATGGACGCGATAGTGCGGGGACTCTTCCCCGCCCATCCCGTCCGTGTTGACGCTGTCCATGGTGAAACAGCAGTCGAGTGCCCACTCTTCACACAGCTGGAACTGGAGGAGGCAGTCCTCTCCCTGAAAGCGAGGAAGGTTCCAGGTCCAGATGGTGTTCCAGCTGAGGTTTTGCAGCTCGTCTATCACCATTGTCCTGACTTGCTGCTCAGCACATTCAACGCTTGCCTACGGGACGGGGTTTTCCCGGTACGATGGAAGGTGGCGAGGCTCGTGCTGGTCAGCAAGGGGAAGGGAAATCCCGAATCGCCGTCTGCATACCGCCCGTTATGCATGCTAGACACGGCTGGGAAAGTGCTAGAGAAACTCATCAAGGGAAGACTCACTGACGCGATTCGTGCTGCTGGGGACCTATCTCCTCGGCAGTACGGCTTTAGAGCAGGACGTTCTACCATTGATACGATTGCAGAGGTGGTGAACGCGGTCCAAAAGGCAGAGGCATATAGTCGCACCAAGCAACAGATCGTCCTGTTGGTGACACTCGACGTCAGGAATGCCTTCAACTCCGCTAGATGGGTGGATATTCTGGACACGCTGGAAAACTCTTTTCAAGTTCCAGAATATCTAATGCGGCTTTTGAGGAACTACCTAAAGGACCGAAGCCTGCTCTACGACACGACACAGGGCCAACGAAGGATGGAAATTACATCGGGTGTTGCCCAGGGATCTATGCTTGGTCCGGACTTGTGGAACGTGTCTTACGACGGGCTACTGAGACTTGAGATGCCAGATGAGTCGGGATTTGTCGGCTATGCGGATGATGTTGCGGCTCTGGTCGCCGGACGCACCGTTGAACAAGCGCAACTTAGGCTAGGTATGCTAATGCGCCGAGTGAGGGACTGGATGACTGCTCGCGGGCTCAGTTTAGCACTGGAGAAAACCGAAGTGGTCATCTTGACAAAAAAGAGAATCCCTAGAGTAAGAATGATCAGTATTGGAGATAAATAAATCGAATCGAAGCCAGCGGTGAAGTACCTGGGGCTACTGATCGACTCGAAGATGATTTTCTCTGAGCAAATCAGGGCAACGGCTGAGAAGGCTGCTTCGGGAATATCGGCCCTGAGTCGACTTATGGCCAACGTAGGGGGACCCAGCCCATCAAGAAGACGCCTCTTGATGAGTGCTGTAGGGTCAGTGCTACTGTACGGAGCAGAGGTATGGGGCGACGCTCTCAGCAAGGAGGTATACCGAAAACGGTTGGCACAGGTACAGAGAAGAGGAGCACTGAGAATTGCATCTTCGTATCCAACAGTCTCCGACTCGGCGGTGAGAGTGATTGCAGGCGTGATATCTGTCGCCCTCCTTGCTAGAGAGCGCCACGCTATTTACCTGCGCCGAAACGAGGATGCGAGGGAGATGGTTGTCCGCGAGGAGAGACAACGCTCGCTCAACGATTGGCAGCAGTCTTGGAGGAATTGCACGAAGGGAAGGTGGACTGCGCGCCTCATCCCGGATGTGAGACCGTGGCTAAATCGAAGGCATGATGAGATTCACTTCTATCTGACCCAGCTTTTGAGCGGGCACGGGTATTTTCAGTCTTACCTGCACAAGATCGGTAAGTCACGGTCTCCCGATTGTCGGTTTTGACCAGGAGAGGAGGACAATGCCTGTCACACATTTTTTGCGTGTACCAAATGGGCCAGGCTGCGAAGGGAACTCTACAGGGAGACGGGAGAGCTCACCCCGGATAATATAGTTGCGGTGATGCTCGAATCGGTTGACAAATGGAACCAGGTGGCACATTATGCTCGGGCAGTCCTAAAAGATAAAAGGGACTCGCAGCAGCCGGAGGTGCTGGGGCTGGGGGATCGCTCTTCTGGCATTTCCTCTTCCCTTCTCCCCTCCCGCTAGGAAAGGGACTCCCAAGCTTGAAGGCGCCCCACGGCGTAACAAAACGAGACCTGGCCCGAAGTAATGTGTCAAACGGTTCCAGGCTAGGTTCTCAGATTGACAGGGGAGGTGTTTAGTGGGTAGTCCAAGGGTATCCTCCATGGGAGTCCCACACTGCCAGACTCGGCGGGCGTAAATGCCTTTACCTCCCTACAACCAAAAAAAAAAAACATCATTGAAAACCTCTGCACAAATTGGTAGCACAGTAACTTTTAAGCATCAATACATTCTATGGGAGGGGGACGGTGCCTTTAAAGGGGAATCATACGAAATAAATAAGTTATTATGAACAGAACCTCTGATTCTCAATCTCCTTGTTTCGCCTTCTAGTGGTGGTGCTGTACGCAGAAGAAACAAGGTGAGCAATAGAGCTTTCGTATATCGTTTTTCTTTTTATATGCTTACAATATGCTTACATAGAAGGATATTTCAAACGAATGGCGATTACAGGAAGGATCTTAAGAAATTTTCTTGATAAATTATTGTCATTGCAACCGATTTTTTGGTTTAAAGGGTAATGTGAATAATAATTAATAAAACAACCAGTATAGCTGGTGTTCCTAAACCAGTTAGTTAAAATAGAACTATTATTTCTTATTAATTGGAGCTCTAACAAACTCAAACGATTATCTTTTTCGAACTCAACAGTAAATTGGATATTATTATCACAGCTATTAATATCTGTTGAATATCATTAATTTTTATTTTAGGAACAATAGTAAAAATGTCATCAACGGATCTATAATAGTTCCTTATTCGAATCTTTAGTTTATTTTCAACATCCATTTCCAAGTCTTCCATACTATGTCTGCTTATATAGGAGACATTTTTGAACCCATTGGTAAGCCTAGTATTTGCTTATAAAATTTATTGTTCAACTTAAAGTGAGTATTATTTAAAAGAAATTCCAATAAATCTAGGAAATCTATGAGTTTAAATTTAGTGTTTTTTTTGTTAAATACCATCATTTTCTTAGACTTTACAAAACTTATTCAGTACTTATATTCGTAAACAACGAGGTAGCATCTAATGGAATCTTTACAAATTCATCCGGAATAACAGTTTCTTCAACTTTATCTTTAAATTGTCAACTATCTTTAACGTCAGATTTAGGGCTCGATAGAGCTTTAGTTAAAACATCCTTCACAACCCTTCTAATGGAGAAGTAGGGGTGTCAATACATAAAACTACAATCCATAACAATCCAAACTACATGAAACTACAATCCATAACGAGCTAAATCTAAATTCGTTACATTGTATTTATACTTTTCATTCGCATTAAAATATTGTAAATATTTGTCAACTGTATTTTTAACTTTATTTTTCAATCCATTTTTAATGAGCTGCTTATAGTATTTAGTATCACTAATTGTTTCTTTTATATCATGATTATATTTACATCTATCAACAATGATTGGGACTGAACCTTTATCAGACCTAGTTACCATAATATTAGAATGACTTTTAATAAATTCATAAGTATTTGAAAACATTTTATTAATTTTATTGATTGATTGATTTAATTGATAATTTTCTTAACAGTTGATGGTATTTTTAAAGATGTTAAATTTTTTATCCAACCTTCATGATAGAAATACTAACAGTAACAGTATTTCTATCATGAAATACTGTTAGAATTATTGTTATGTAAAGCAATAGCAATTAAATCGACTTTGTCTATCAAAAATAAGTGAAGTTTTATCCTTAAAATGCTCTTTCAATCTATTTTTAATTTGATTGTGTTTAAAAAAGTATAATTCTTCAAATTTCTTAAAAAATTGTTTGTCAACTAATTCTATTAAAATAATTGACTCCGAAATTAAATGTGAATTTAAATAATTTATATGTAAATTGATATCTTTTAAATTCAAACTTATCGTTATGTGCAATTCTTAAACATTAAATTTTTTAACGATCTATTACATTTTTTACTTTGAAAAAATTTCGATATTTTATTAAAAATACCTTCAATATGGCTAGGATAAACATAACGGTGTTTGCAAATAGTAAAAAACCTGTTTTCCTCCAGTGAATTGGCCAGCTCCTTCTTCAGTTTAACCCATTTGTAAATTCTTCCATAGTGTCATGACCGAACACCTTGTAGATGTGATTTAAAAAAGTGCACGCACTTGTCCATTTTCCGATGAGATGATGCGATTCAATCTGCAGGCATTATTAAGTAGTTGCTCCAATCGTTCATTCATTTTAAACAGCATACATCAATTCCAGTGCTTAATGTTCAGCAATATATGGAATACTCGCAAATTAATCATTTTTAATAGACATATTTTTAAAGGATACTTTATTCTCAACTTATGCAAACCGGGCATGAACGTAACGCACAAACAACCAAATTTCACTGGAAGGTACATGAAAGATTTATCCTGCGAATCCATCTAGACTTTGATACTAATCGATAAAGGTAAAATATTTACTAGATCCATTTCAAAATATGTATATGAAGTAGTACATGATAGTTGCTATTAAGAGTTAATTGCACCCATTTCCATAATGCCCTAACTATTCAATACAAATAGGCAATCACGGAGATAAATACGATTACTCTCAATCGTAGCAATCCTGAAAAACAATTATTATTCAAACATAACTTTTCACTCCCGTGTTTGTAACTTTGCGGAAAGGTCTTCACTATCACGTTTACCACATAACTCTTTTTGTTTTCACAACAAGAACAAAGTCATTTAGACCGATGTTTTCAAGAGGTGATTGCACACATTTCCAAAATGCTCTGACTATTTAATGCTAATAGGACATGACGGAAATAAATACAGTCACTCTGAATTCCTGAAACACAATAATTGTAATGTGACGCCTACGCCCGGGAATCGAAGTGATTCCGATCCCGAACCCTGGCAACCGGCCAGATATGTATGACTTCGAAGTGCAAGCAGACTTCATCTTTCGTGCGGATATCATTGCGCAGAAAATATTTTTTTTTTTTAATATTTATATCTGTGGATATAAATATTTGAAAAATAATATTTATGAACCATCCGATACATTTCGAAGCATATCTATCTGGCAATGCCCCCCACATCAAAACATCGAATAGATAGAAACGTGGAAACTGGGTGGAAGTGTCATTCGTCACATAACCTTCAACGAGTGTCAGGCTAACACGGAGACGGGAGCCGGTAAATTTTTGTAATCAGTTGAAATCTGAATTAATTATTTTTTTGCTTTAAGGGCGGGAGCGACCTTCCTTCGCGGGCCGACGGAATTGTTAGTGGAGTCATTCGCTCACTGCTGGAAATTCGACGGAAGAGTCAACAGAGCACTTACTAGCACTATCGTGCCTACCCACAGTCGGAAGGGCAAACGCAACAGTTGTTTGGCGTGCAGGTTTTCTTCAAGTGGTGCAGTTATTCAACGTTTTATCGGTAACTACATTTTACCATATTAGTTTGAGTCCTAAGACAAAATTTAGTTCCACGCAATAGGGAAACTTTGTCGTCCGTTCCATTTGAGGTTATGAATATTGGGCAACCCCTACATACAATCTAAGACCACATTAAATAAGCTAGGTAATCTCCCACCAGACTCACCAGTTGTTCATATAATAAGTGCAACATGTGCCGGTTTCGCAGCATCGACAGCAACAAATCCAATATGGTTCGTGAAAACGCGCCTGCAATTGGATTATAAATCAAAAAATCAAATGACCGTGCGTGAATGTATAAAACGAATTTATACAACGTCGGGCTTTCGTGGTTTTTATAAAGGAATAACGGCCAGCTATTTTGATATATCCGAAACTGTTATACATTTTGTGATTTATGAAGCTCTTAAAGCGAAACTTATCGAGCTACGACATAGTCATCCTTTGGATGGTAAGACGTCGAGAGATTTTCTTGAGTTTATGCTGGCCGGCGGTATATCGAAGACTGTTGCTTCATGTATTGCGTACCCGCACGAAGTTGCACGAACGCGATTACGTGTAGAAGGAAGCAAATATCGAACGTTTTGGCAAACGTTATATACAGTAAGGAAAGAAGAGGGCAAGGCTGGAATCTATAGGGGATTAGCAACACAACTAGTCCGTCAAATACCAAACACTGCTATCATGATGGCAACATACGAGGCTGTTGTCTATATGTTAACACGACACTTTAATAGCGACTTTTATATTGTATCCTAAGGAGAGAAATGTGATTCTCATGCACGTTCATGCCGTCGTTTTTGTGTGGCAGTGCAACAACGCTTAATAAAACTAGAGTGGTATATATATAACATTATGAATACATGGTAGATAAAAGTAACAACCGATAAAAATCAGCGGCAAATAAAAACAAAACAAATCAAACACACAAAATAGTACCGCGTAAGAAAAACAAATTCAATAATATCATAGGCAATGAATGATTTACCATTTAGCTACAGATTAACCGTGAATATTAATACTTAGTTTTTGTTCGTGACAATGAATTAACATAGAATAAAGTTTATTTGGTTATAATTCGAGAACGGGAAACGGGTAATTTAAACTCGAAGAACAACTAAAAGATTGCGAGCCAGTATCGTTGATGATAAGAGCATTTCTTCGGTTATTTGTACAAACGTTTCAAGTTTGTCCGTGCAGAGATTTTCAAAATTATTTTAGTCATTCGAAACGTAGCGATAGACGTCGGAGTTTATGGTTCTGTTGGAAAACGTGTTGTGACATATCTAGTAGAGAAAAAAAACACAACTCATAGAAATGCGTGTTCAACTCGAAATAAAACATTCAAGTCATTCAGAACATTCAGAATAAGTAAAAGGACAATTGACAAGCCATATGTTGAATCCAAGGAGAGCTAATTTCCCTTCCATTCTTTCCGATCGCACGGAGAAAGCAAGTCCTCGTCTAAATTTGTGCATCCTACCAACCTATCGAGAGTATAAAGTTTTTCAACGATAAATATCGTGCAAACTTAACATAACTTAACACCAATCAAAACATTTTGCAAAGAGACTATTGTGATCATTTTTTCTTCATATCCTTATAAAACAATGAAACGTGAGAAATACTTTGGGACAATGAATTGAGATTTACTAAAAAGGCAAGAAAGAGCAATTAAATAAGTTAGGTATGCAACACTCGCGTTGAAAATTTGGAAAAAAAAAAAAAGAACATTGATGGTATTTATAAATATAGCATTGATTTCAATACTTGGAACAAAAGACATGAAATGATAAAAGGCCTCTTATATAGAAATTCCTAAAATAATATCCCGCCTGAGTCCTTCTAGTTTAGCTGATCCAGCGGATTAACATGATCAATGCCCTCCTTTTAGTGTACTTGTTAAGTTTTTGATTTAGAATTGATGATAAAAATACTTCGTGCAGAGAGGCATATTGAAACTAATACAATGATTAGGGAAGAATCGCTTCTTAAATACTGGCAACTAAGTCGTACACATAAGTTACATATACACTAGATTTCAGTAAATTAATTATACATAAATTATTAAGTACAAAACGATAGTTCACTACCGGAGCGTTAAGGAGAAGTCACCTACAAATTAATTCGAAAATAGAGGTACTCGTATATTTTAAACGAAAGTTGCTTTATACACTAGTATATATATTTGTGTAACCCGATTGGAAATAGAAAAATAACGTACAGTAGTATTTTAAAGCCAAGCAAAAAAAAAAAAAAAAGGAAAAATAACACAATATCGATATAAATTTTTAAATAACGGAGTGTTACTAAAAGAATACTGCGCAAAAATAGAAAAACCAAGGCATGAAATAAAAAAGAAAAATTATAAGGCAAAGCCATTACAAGCATCTCTGCAAATAGCGAAAGACATAGCACGTAAATACTAGAAAAATTGTAAAATTTAAAATTTGATGCTCTTACAAATGTGCTGAATTGTTGCAACCATCCATCACCAACTTGTAAGAATTTATTGTAAGTTCAGAATTCTCGATTGATGTGGCGAAGTAGCTTTGATACTAATTAAAGTGCCTATGTTTACTTTCTTTTCCATTTTAGTTAAGTTGTTAAATGTTATACATTTTATTTTTGGTTTATGAAATTTTCATGTCAATTATTTTGACTATATTCCCGGATAATTAGTTTATATTTTTATATGAATTAAAGGAATGTTTTTGATTACAATGAATTGCTAACAAAAAAAAACGGACTTTCCTTTTCAGTGGTTCTTCTTTTTTTTTTTCAGCGGGAAAGGAAGTGCAGGGTAGGTATGCCGTCGCGAGGGTAGGGTTTCGACAAATTCGCTGAGGTCGGTTTCGCGTCGCGCGCGGTACGCGGTACCTTTGTTGTTTTGTTATTTTATTTAGAGTAGTCTTCGTCGGGTTGAGTTCGAGTAGCATATTTTTCGGTACCGCGTCGAAACTTCGGGAACGCGAAATGGAGATTAGATTTTGGTATTCTTGACTGGTGATAAGAAGAAATACGGAGTAACGTAAAGTAGGTTCCTTCTCCGTATGTTTTGGTTGATAACGCGTTTGGAAAACGGGCATGTTCAGGTGGCTGAAAATATTGTAATTGAGCGTAACCCATTCGGAGACCCGCGACCGAAATCCTCTCCGAACTAGCTGGCCGACAAGCAGCCACCGCGTGAATGGGTTACGGTGCACGGATTGGTTGACCGGTTGGTACCATCCGTTGGCACTACTCAGACTTAACGTCTAGAACCGATGAGAGGTCGGTTCCGCGTTGGACTTGAAAGGTAGAAAATCATTACAAATGGCGCCCGGCTAGCTCAGTCGGTAGAGCATGAGACTCTTAATCTCAGGGTCGTGGGGCCTAAAACATCCTAAGGGGGAAAGAACTTCGCGTCTTCTGACGAGTTGGTCCTTTACGGAGGATGTAAGGTACTCTGGTACTCGAGTCCCACTATCAGGAGCAGTGGAGTTGTGTGATACACACTAGAAGTCGCTTCACGTGAGTTGTAGCTTCCGCTCTCCTTTGTTTGATTTTTTTTTTCGCGACAGAATCCTTCCGATGTGTTGTCCCAGGTTAACCCCTGTAAGGACCTTCTATTTTCTTGATGGAACTGCCAGCCTGATGGGTTTACCTATCAGCATGGACTCTCAAGAAAATAGAAGGCTACCTTGCCTTTATGTCGCGGAAGGATTCTACTTATTTCGTATGCGTGATAGACGAGTGGTATCGGTTCAACGTTCGGTGGCGTACGCTGGAGTTGCGAAGCCCGGAATGCTTCCACGCGTCGGGAGTTTTGACCGCGTACTAAGCTGTTACGGTAGCTATACCACTTGTCTCGTCGAGTCATCTAACGTAGATTAGAAACGTTTTGTAATGTATGTGGGTTATGGGGAAAATTTCGTAAATCGGCCAAAAGCACCCTTTCTTCGGCAGATTACCACGCACTCTCATTTCCCGTTGAAGGAGTCGACTGCTGAAAAGGAAAGTATAATTTAAATAAATTTTTTCTTCCCACTTATCAATAGCTCGCCACTATCGGCCACTAATTTAGTAGTAAGTTTTGTCCATTTATATATTAGGGTTATAATAGGAATAAGTCTAGTTATATATTTTTTCTCTCTCTCTTTCAGAAGCAAAACAAAAATGGCAACGAAGCGGACCCCAGATAAGCGTTGGACCAGATCCAAAACGGTCCAACCAGCTAACTGCGGGATCTGCTTCGAAGACGTAGTGGAGGGCGTACACAGCGTGCGATTGGATTGTGGACATCTATTCCATCGTGCCTGTGTACAACAGCTCCTCCTCACGTCCGATCTTTGCCCGTTATGCCGGCGACCCATAGATCGGTCTGCCCTAGACGTACCCCTCGGAACGCCCCTACCAACGCGTGGAGCAGTGGCGAAAGGAGTTCCAGAAGCCGAACCGTCACAACCACTTTTAGACCTGCAAGGAGCCGTAGGCGGTGAAGTTCCGGCCGCAAGTGTCGTGTCCGAGGTGGAAACCATGCCTTCCGCCCACTCCATTGACACCCTCGTGGCGTTGATGAGGGATATGTCGGAGAGGATTGGCAACCTGGAGGGAAAGATCCAGAATCTCCCGTTGAGCCAACCACCCAGCCGCGTGAGAACTCCGCTTGGCTGGGAGCCAAATCCCAGTGTGGCGATGCCCCACTCCCGACAATCCGAGCAATGGGTCCCACCTCCAAGGAACTCGGGAATGGATCCCAGAGCTCCCGAATACAGACCGCGACACAGCACCGGACCTCCGTTGGCACCTCCAGCCCCCGAGGCAGCTCAGTACAACAGGTCAATAGAGGATGTGATTCCCCCCGGGAACGCATTGGCACCTTTTCGAGACCCGACGCCTCGTATCATGGAGAGTTGGCGCCTGAACTTTACAGGGTTCAACGATATGATATCGGCGGACCGGTTCCTTTTCCGGATTCAGGCGTTGGTATCCAGCACCCTGGGAGGTGATTCCTCGGCCTTCCTCCGGCATGCACATCTTTTGTTCAGCGGTGACGCTGCCGACTGGTACTGGAGCTTTAAAGAGTCAACGCCACGTCCCACTTGGCACTCTTTCAGTGCAGCCTTCCGCAATCGATTTGAGGATGGCTTCACTGAGAGAGAGCTAAGAGAGCAAATAAAGAAACGGAAACAAGGCGCTCACGAACCGTTCGACCAGTACTACACCAGTATAGTGAGATTGAGCACTCGCCTGCGAAATACCATGCCCGAGGACGAATTGGTAGAAATTATCAGAGAGAACATGCGCTGGGATCTCCAGAACAGCCTTCTGCATTTTCCCATCAACACCATACAGGGATTGCGCCTCCATGCGCGTAGACAAGAACACTTGGATGAGCGACGAGGTACCTTCCGTCCACAACCTCGCATAACGGGACCAAATCCCCGAAATCATCACACCGCGGAGTTGATGGCAGCAGACCACCTGCTTGCTGATCCAGTACCAGTACCGAGGAGCGGAGCACCACCGGAGCTTGAGGACCCAGCCTTGATTAATCGACCCTCCCTTGAAGCAATTACTAGCCCGACGGTCTGTTGGAACTGCCGACAACCGGGACATCGGTTCTATGCATGTCCAGCGGAGGCCACGCTTTTCTGCTACCGCTGCGGGAAGGCCGACACATACGCACCTGATTGTGCAACTTGCAAAGGGCGAAAAAACTTGCCACCGAGTGCCGCGACCACCCGTCGGCACTCCTAAACCCCGGACGGACCAATCCAGACCCCATCACTAGCTATGACCCAGCTCCCAACATGACTCCAACTCTGCTGACTCGCACCGCTAACCACAGTTCTCCCGAAGTTCCACAACCGACGCCGTCCTTCGCCGAGGCCAACGCGCAGGGAAATGATAGCGAGACGAAAGTTCCTTGGCATGTAACACCTTTTCATGTTAGGCTGCGGAATTATTTGGCTACTCGACAGCGCATCTTCCATGAGGAATTGGCCACAACTGTCCCACCGCGAAGCAAGCGAGCCACGCGTCGGATGCGGAGCTTCTGGAGAAAAGTCAGGCAGTCGAGAAAAGTGTTGAAGGACATATACTTAGACGAATTATTGAGGGATGATGTTCGGCCATATGCGTCAGTACACCTCCTGCAAAAACGAGTATCAGGCTTAGTCGATACGGGAGCCAGTGTGAATTGCATATCTGCCGAGTTTGCAGGGGAGGTACTGGCAAAGCACGCGGACCAAATCCGTCATTTCACCTCCTGGTTAAGCACGGCGGATGGAACTCGTCACTCTGTAGTGGGAAAAATTATGACGGATGTCACCTTTAAAGGAGTAACTAAACCTATGGAATTTTTCATCATACCTCAGTTAACCCAGAATCTTTATTTAGGAGTGGATTTCGTTCGAAAATTTAACTTGGCCCCGGCACTATTCTCCGGTTCGACCCTGGAGTCCGTCACCACCGTTCCTGACCAATCTCAACCCACTAACTTATTACGGCATACACTGGATGTAACTCAGCAACTGCGTCTTGACTCGGCTATATCGGCTTTTCCATCGCACGAGAAGGAAGGTCTCGGGCGGACTGCCCTGGTGTTCCACACTATAGATGTGGGGGATGCTAAACCCATAAAACAGAGACATTTCGCCATATCTCCGGCGAAGGAAAAATCGTTATATGCCGAAGTGGATCGAATGCTATCATTAGGCGTAATCGAAGAATCACAGAGCGCGTGGGCTTCCCCAGTCACCTTAGTTGTCAAGCCGAACAAGGTCCGGTTATGCTTAGATGCCAGACGCTTGAACGCCGTCACAGTCAAGGACGCATATCCTCTACCGTTGATCGAAGGCATTTTGAGTCGATTGCCTAAAGCCCATTTCATCACGAGCTTAGACCTCAAGGACGCCTTCTGGCAAATTCCTTTAGACCCCGGTTCAAAGGAGAAAACAGCCTTCACAGTCCCAGGTCGGCCCCTATATCAATTCGTGACCATGCCATTCGGATTGTGTAATGCCCCCCAAACGATGACGCGCCTTATGGATAAGGTGATACCACCTCATTTGCGGCACCAAGTTTTCGTTTACTTGGACGATCTGCTGCTTATAACCGAGACCTTTGACGAACACATCGACCTGCTTCAGGAGGTGGCTCTACACATCCGGAGGGCAAGATTAACCATCAACATAAGGAAGAGCCAGTTCGTGATGACGGAGGTGAAGTATTTAGGTCACATCATTGGGCATGGCCATATCAAGACCGATCCGGAAAAGACTCAAGCGATTGACGTTTTTCCATTACCCAAGACCACCAAACAATTACGCCGATTCTTAGGCTTATGCGGATGGTACCAGCGTTTTGTACGTGACTATGCCACCATAACCACTCCTTTGACCGACATGCTGCGTAAGGGACGTAAATTCGTCTGGGAAGAGCCCAGCTTGCGAGCCTTTGAAGAGCTAAAGAAGAGTCTGACTACAGCCCCCGTACTGCACAGCCCGGACTTTGACAAACCGTTCTCAATCCATTGTGACGCGAGTCAACATGGGGTGGGAGCAGTCTTAGTCCAGGTTGCACAAGACGGCGAGGAGAGACCTATAGCCTTCATGTCTCACAAGTTGAACCCAGCCCAGCGAAATTACACGGTTTCCGAGCAGGAATGTCTAGCTGCAGTGTTGGCAGTGAAACGCTTCCGAGCCTATGTGGAGGGACACACCTTTGAAATCGTTACGGACCACGCGTCTCTGAAATGGCTAATGAGCCAGACTGATCTCAACGGCAGATTGGCCAGGTGGGCACTGAAACTACAGGCATTTGACTTCACAATTCGCCACCGAAAAGGAAGCCAGCATGTAGTCCCCGACACCCTATCCAGAATGTTTGCCCCTGAAGGAGCCGAGTTGGTCCAGGAGGACGACAGCCCCCAATTGATCGATTTGGACCATCCTGCCTTCAAGTCAGCCAGCTACACCCAACTGATTCACACTATCCAGAATCAACAGCCCCAGCTTCCTGAACTGCGGTTGACGGATGGATTTATTTACAAACGGATGGGACACGCATCCGGAGACCCCATACAAGAAGAAGAACAGTGGAAGTTGTGGGTGCCCGAAGAATTAACCACTGATCTTATCAGGCGGGCTCATGACCACCCATCAAGTGCGCACGGCGGATACGGTCGTACACTTAGGCGGTTGAAAACCTGTTTCTTTTGGCCTAAGATGGCACAACAGATAAAAGCGTACGTAGCCTCCTGTGAGCTATGCAAGTGCACTAAAGCGCCCAACACCATTCTTCGGCCACCCATGGGTAAGGTTGAGGTCCCCGAACGCGTGTTCCAGCGCTTGTACATAGATCTTATCGGTCCTTACCCTCGATCTGCTTCTGGTCACACGGGAGCTGTCGTGGTCCTGGACCAGCTCTCTAAATTCCCTATCATAGAACCACTACGTAACATGCACACTGGACCAATAATCAGCTTTTTGGAGAACCGAGTCTTTCACATGTTTGGAGTTCCGGAGAAACTTGTCTCCGACAATGGGGTCCAGTTCACCTCCAGCAAGTTCCGAGACCTAATGTCCAAATACGGCATCATCCACCAACGAACTGCCGTCTATTCACCACAAGCCAACGCATCCGAACGACTGAATCGTACGCTCATAGCGGCCATTCGCGCCTATGTCCACCCGAATCAGAGGGACTGGGATCGCAAATTGTCCGCCATCACTAGTGCGCTGCGCTCGTCGTACCACGCCACGACCGGCATTTCGCCGTATTTTGCAGTGTTCGGCCAGTACATGATCGGTCATGGGAGCGCTTACCGGCTATTGCGGCAGCTGAAATCGCTAGAGGACCCAATCGTGGTTCTGGAACCGCACGAAAAGCTCCAACTTCTGCGAGAACAACTGCGGGAGAAGATTGAAGAAAGTCGACGGATGGGAGAGGAGCGGTACAACTTGCGATCTCATCCTTCTGGCTTTAAGGTAGGCGACGAGATATATCGTCGAAACTTCCGGCAGAGCGATGCCACCCGACATTACAATGCCAAACTAGACAAGAAATTCGTGAAGTGTCGAGTCCTACAAGTAATAAGCCCCACCCGATACCTCATCGCGGACATGGCTGGTAAAACCCTCGGAATTTACCATGCAAAAGACCTTCGACGATGAAGGGCAACTATTTCCCGCGAAAGAAAAAACCATGGCTTACCTAAATCTCTGCCTGGACGAAGACCTCCGAGTAACACCTGACTCCCTACTGTATAGCCACTATCGAGTCTTCACTGAAATTGTTGTAGCCTATTCCTCTAAATCGACCTTCGACCCGCCACGGCCCCAACCAAGACCTTTTACATAGGAGGCGGGATCGGAGTTACTTCGATTTTGGGGGGGGGAATGTGTAATGTGACGCCTACGCCCGGGAATCGAAGTGATTCCGATCCCGAACCCTGGCAACCGGCCAGATATGTATGACTTCGAAGTGCAAGCAGACTTCATCTTTCGTGCGGATATCATTGCGCAGAAAATATTTTTTTTTTTAATATTTATATCTGTGGATATAAATATTTGAAAAATAATATTTATGAACCATCCGATACATTTCGAAGCATATCTATCTGGCAATGCCCCCCACATCAAAACATCGAATAGATAGAAACGTGGAAACTGGGTGGAAGTGTCATTCGTCACATAACCTTCAACGAGTGTCAGGCTAACACGGAGACGGGAGCCGGTAAATTTTTGTAATCAGTTGAAATCTGAATTAATTATTTTTTTGCTTTAAGGGCGGGAGCGACCTTCCTTCGCGGGCCGACGGAATTGTTAGTGGAGTCATTCGCTCACTGCTGGAAATTCGACGGAAGAGTCAACAGAGCACTTACTAGCACTATCGTGCCTACCCACAGTCGGAAGGGCAAACGCAACAGTTGTTTGGCGTGCAGGTTTTCTTCAAGTGGTGCAGTTATTCAACGTTTTATCGGTAACTACATTTTACCATATTAGTTTGAGTCCTAAGACAAAATTTAGTTCCACGCAATAGGGAAACTTTGTCGTCCGTTCCATTTGAGGTTATGAATATTGGGCAACCCCTACATACAATCTAAGACCACATTAAATAAGCTAGGTAATCTCCCACCAGACTCACCAGTTGTTCATATAATAAGTGCAACATGTGCCGGTTTCGCAGCATCGACAGCAACAAATCCAATATGGTTCGTGAAAACGCGCCTGCAATTGGATTATAAATCAAAAAATCAAATGACCGTGCGTGAATGTATAAAACGAATTTATACAACGTCGGGCTTTCGTGGTTTTTATAAAGGAATAACGGCCAGCTATTTTGATATATCCGAAACTGTTATACATTTTGTGATTTATGAAGCTCTTAAAGCGAAACTTATCGAGCTACGACATAGTCATCCTTTGGATGGTAAGACGTCGAGAGATTTTCTTGAGTTTATGCTGGCCGGCGGTATATCGAAGACTGTTGCTTCATGTATTGCGTACCCGCACGAAGTTGCACGAACGCGATTACGTGTAGAAGGAAGCAAATATCGAACGTTTTGGCAAACGTTATATACAGTAAGGAAAGAAGAGGGCAAGGCTGGAATCTATAGGGGATTAGCAACACAACTAGTCCGTCAAATACCAAACACTGCTATCATGATGGCAACATACGAGGCTGTTGTCTATATGTTAACACGACACTTTAATAGCGACTTTTATATTGTATCCTAAGGAGAGAAATGTGATTCTCATGCACGTTCATGCCGTCGTTTTTGTGTGGCAGTGCAACAACGCTTAATAAAACTAGAGTGGTATATATATAACATTATGAATACATGGTAGATAAAAGTAACAACCGATAAAAATCAGCGGCAAATAAAAACAAAACAAATCAAACACACAAAATAGTACCGCGTAAGAAAAACAAATTCAATAATATCATAGGCAATGAATGATTTACCATTTAGCTACAGATTAACCGTGAATATTAATACTTAGTTTTTGTTCGTGACAATGAATTAACATAGAATAAAGTTTATTTGGTTATAATTCGAGAACGGGAAACGGGTAATTTAAACTCGAAGAACAACTAAAAGATTGCGAGCCAGTATCGTTGATGATAAGAGCATTTCTTCGGTTATTTGTACAAACGTTTCAAGTTTGTCCGCGCAGAGATTTTCAAAATTATTTTAGTCATTCGAAACGTAGCGATAGACGTCGGAGTTTATGGTTCTGTTGGAAAACGTGTTGTGACATATCTAGTAGAGAAAAAAAACACAACTCATAGAAATGCGTGTTCAACTCGAAATAAAACATTCAAGTCATTCAGAACATTCAGAATAAGTAAAAGGACAATTGACAAGCCATATGTTGAATCCAAGGAGAGCTAATTTCCCTTCCATTCTTTCCGATCGCACGGAGAAAGCAAGTCCTCGTCTAAATTTGTGCATCCTACCAACCTATCGAGAGTATAAAGTTTTTCAACGATAAATATCGTGCAAACTTAACATAACTTAACACCAATCAAAACATTTTGCAAAGAGACTATTGTGATCATTTTTTCTTCATATCCTTATAAAACAATGAAACGTGAGAAATACTTTGGGACAATGAATTGAGATTTACTAAAAAGGCAAGAAAGAGCAATTAAATAAGTTAGGTATGCAACACTCGCGTTGAAAATTTGGAAAAAAAAAAAAAGAACATTGATGGTATTTATAAATATAGCATTGATTTCAATACTTGGAACAAAAGACATGAAATGATAAAAGGCCTCTTATATAGAAATTCCTAAAATAATATCCCGCCTGAGTCCTTCTAGTTTAGCTGATCCAGCGGATTAACATGATCAATGCCCTCCTTTTAGTGTACTTGTTAAGTTTTTGATTTAGAATTGATGATAAAAATACTTCGTGCAGAGAGGCATATTGAAACTAATACAATGATTAGGGAAGAATCGCTTCTTAAATACTGGCAACTAAGTCGTACACATAAGTTACATATACACTAGATTTCAGTAAATTAATTATACATAAATTATTAAGTACAAAACGATAGTTCACTACCGGAGCGTTAAGGAGAAGTCACCTACAAATTAATTCGAAAATAGAGGTACTCGTATATTTTAAACGAAAGTTGCTTTATACACTAGTATATATATTTGTGTAACCCGATTGGAAATAGAAAAATAACGTACAGTAGTATTTTAAAGCCAAGCAAAAAAAAAAAAAAAAGGAAAAATAACACAATATCGATATAAATTTTTAAATAACGGAGTGTTACTAAAAGAATACTGCGCAAAAATAGAAAAACCAAGGCATGAAATAAAAAAGAAAAATTATAAGGCAAAGCCATTACAAGCATCTCTGCAAATAGCGAAAGACATAGCACGTAAATACTAGAAAAATTGTAAAATTTAAAATTTGATGCTCTTACAAATGTGCTGAATTGTTGCAACCATCCATCACCAACTTGTAAGAATTTATTGTAAGTTCAGAATTCTCGATTGATGTGGCGAAGTAGCTTTGATACTAATTAAAGTGCCTATGTTTACTTTCTTTTCCATTTTAGTTAAGTTGTTAAATGTTATACATTTTATTTTTGGTTTATGAAATTTTCATGTCAATTATTTTGACTATATTCCCGGATAATTAGTTTATATTTTTATATGAATTAAAGGAATGTTTTTGATTACAATGAATTGCTAACAAAAAAAAACGGACTTTCCTTTTCAGTGGTTCTTCTTTTTTTTTTTCAGCGGGAAAGGAAGTGCAGGGTAGGTATGCCGTCGCGAGGGTAGGGTTTCGACAAATTCGCTGAGGTCGGTTTCGCGTCGCGCGCGGTACGCGGTACCTTTGTTGTTTTGTTATTTTATTTAGAGTAGTCTTCGTCGGGTTGAGTTCGAGTAGCATATTTTTCGGTACCGCGTCGAAACTTCGGGAACGCGAAATGGAGATTAGATTTTGGTATTCTTGACTGGTGATAAGAAGAAATACGGAGTAACGTAAAGTAGGTTCCTTCTCCGTATGTTTTGGTTGATAACGCGTTTGGAAAACGGGCATGTTCAGGTGGCTGAAAATATTGTAATTGAGCGTAACCCATTCGGAGACCCGCGACCGAAATCCTCTCCGAACTAGCTGGCCGACAAGCAGCCACCGCGTGAATGGGTTACGGTGCACGGATTGGTTGACCGGTTGGTACCATCCGTTGGCACTACTCAGACTTAACGTCTAGAACCGATGAGAGGTCGGTTCCGCGTTGGACTTGAAAGGTAGAAAATCATTACATAATTAAATAAGACTTTTCACGCCACAACTTTGCGGAAAGTTAATCGACCAAGGTCAAATATTCACTAGATCCATTTCAATTAAACTGGATGTTTGCTGTTATTAAGAGTTAATTGCATCCATTTCCATAGTGTCCTAACTATTCCTGAAACACAAAAATTTAAACAAACTTTTCAACCCGGAGTTTGAAACTTTGCGAAGAGGAAATCGATCCGCGCTATCACTTCTGGCGCACAATTCATTATATTCTCACAAGTATTCACTAAATCATTTTGATTATTATATAATAAGGATTTAACGCGATATACACCAAATTAGAAAATTTATTTACGATTCGCACTCGCGTAAGTCCACAACTGACATTTCTCAATCTGTCAAAAGAATCGTCAAAATTGTGAGTATTTTGATGTTCGTTAAGTTGGAATGAACCAATCATAATTAAGGATAATCTTTTATCTCGTGTACACGCTTAGAAATTTCAAAATTTCGTCATGCTATCTTATTCTATCGAGTTCTCAGCAATTTTTCTACTACACATGTTTTGCTGCGCATACATACATTTGACTCTCCCAAGTACATTTAATATTTTATGTGTGGGTTGTTTACAGTGAGAACGGAAAATTGTTCACAGTGCCAGTGCCATTGAGTAATTAAATAATACTGGAGTGGTCAACCACGTGACAATATGGTTGCAACAAACCCTGCGACCACTTTTCCTACTGCTACGCTCTTGTTTACAACCTTAGAGAGAGCCAAATTGCACAAGCAAACATGGCTGCTGCTCAATGTAAACAAAATTTGCTTTCTATTAGAAAAACCTTCAGCATTGTATGAAAAACATGCAAAACATTAATATAATAACTACTCACTTGTGAAAGGAAACACGTACAGATCCTTTTCCACCATGATTTTTTCACGAAGGCACTACATATTTCATTTTGAAATCCTAAGTTAATTACACAGTGTCACACGTTAAAGTAACTTGAATCACAAACTCCAATCGAATGTTTAAACACTTGGAACGAATTAAGATCGCGAACACTTTCCACAGTTCTAATATCGGATAAAATTCGCGACGAAACTTGCAAATTGGCCAATTTGGCGTCCAATTTGCATCAGTCAACTTGACAGTCAGTTCACACCTAGTCAGCTTTTGAAACAAGAAAGTGACAAGCAAGAGGCAGACGGGGAGGAAATGACAGACTGTTCACTTGGAAGAGAGCAGAAACCGGTCGCATGCTCTCTCATGCATTTTATATGAGCTTAGCCCATCCAGTTCTTATTAATCTTAGGCCAGTGCTATTTAGTGTATATGCTCTGTTAACGTTCCCGCCAAAAAATCAGCGGTGCTATCGATCTGGCAATAATATCTTTCAAATTTTGCTAATCTGATAACACGAAAATGTACAGATTTCAACGCACACTACCATGATTTCCCGTTCACGACAAACCCACAAAACGCAAGCGCGGGCAAACTTACTAATACAATTTCACATATGGGCCGCAGCTATATCCAACTCTCTTTCGCTAAAGGGCGAAAGCCATTTATTTTCAGTCCTTTCTTGTCTTCATTTTACCTTGCCCCATGAATTTTTGTTGTTGTAATTATCGACATCCAAGGGTGACCATACTTGTTAGTGACGATTATGGTTTATATGAGCATAGCCTCTCCATTTGTTCCGTTCCTCAAAGCCAAGGAGTCAATAAATTCCATTGAGTAATTAAATCTCAGATTAGTAATTAATTTAATTACTCAATGGGCTCTTTCACACGGGAATGGTAAAAACCAAAACTGACGATAGATACAAGCCATGTGGTAGCAATTTGCATATGTATTAGTCGGCCTACTATGGACAAGCTTCCGGTAGCTGTCACCCAACTGCGGCATTAGCAAATGCTTATATTTCGTCATATATACTATTTTCCGAATAAAAAACGTGCCAAACGCATTCCGTGCATGCTATAAATTCACCTTGTATAGCCCATTGTGCTCCTAAACTTTCCAAGACGAGCAAATGAAGCACACGTTTTGCACCTTCGACTGATAGCTCAGCGTTGAGATGTAAACAAACTCCTATAAATTCACTTTGGAAGGCGATAAAAACTAAACGGGTATAAGAACTGAAATAATTTTCACTTCACTAGGAGCGCTATTGTGTTCTCCGCGGATTATCTGGATTTCACTGTAGAAATCCGTCTCTAAACCGTACAAAACCTCGAATTTTCGTTGGCACCTCCACAATTCTTCATATAACGCCATGTAAGTTAGCCAGCAAAGTCGGCCTACTAATGGTCATGTGTGTGGTAGTAAGCGCTGCTGCCATATGGCTTGTATCTATCGTCAGTTTTGGTAAAAACCCATATCCAAACAGGTTTCGCGCTTACGCCCTTATGTTTACACGTTGCATAGTTCAGCCAACCTATTTTTGTATACGATACACGTCTTGCGAGTGTATGTGTCAAAAGGATCATTTGATCGTTAAACGTCGTGCGGACAACATGAAAGCGAAGACAGAGAGATAAGCGATTGAGAATTGATGTTTTAGCCTTGAATTGTGCACGAGGTAACAAAAACTGGAATGAAAAATGTATTTTATGATTGTTAAAGTTTGTCAATTCAAACTTCATTGGATTTATTAGAACCTCCGTGTTTTTCCGCTTTCTGAAAAATAAATTCCAAATTTGAATATCCTTTTTAGTCGCATATTTTTCTTGTTGTGTTGTCAACTGGCTTATTATAATGTGATTCTATGAAGATTATGCGTACTGTTAATTTTCTATGGATTTACAATAGGCAATTTAACTTTATTGGAATCGTGACATTAGTCGTGTTGTTTCCTGAAATTGAACATGGCCTCCGCTTTTATAAATTTATTAAATAACGCGTAGCTTCGCACATCCACGCATCCATTTTTGCACGCAAATTAAAGAAAGGCAATCGTTTCATGGCGACTTCCTTCTTTATCGAATGTTCAATTCGGAATGATTACCGGCGTTTGTATAAAATTTCCCCCACCAAATGATCAACAAAATGCGTTTGTGTATGTGCGTTACGCTGGTTCACCCTAAAAAATGTTGGCTTGTTTTTACCATCAGGTCCCCTCAATGCCTCTCACTCTTCTTGCCCATATAACCTGTTTAACGCTCACTTTTAACGCTGCGTCTGAAAAAGCCCAATGGGCTCTTTCACACGGGAATGGCAAAAACCCATATCCAAACAGGTTTCGCGCTTACGCCCCTATGTTTACACGTTGCATAGTTCAGCCAACCTATTTTTGTATACGATACATGTCTTGCGAGTGTATGTGTCAACAGGGTCATTTGATCGTTAGACAGAGAGATAAGCGATTGCGAATTTATGTTTTAGCCTTGAATTGTGCACAAGGTAATAAAAACTGGAATGAAAAATGTATTTTATGATTGTTAAAGTTTGTCGATTCAAACTTCTATTGGATTTATTTGAATCCTCCGTGTTTTTCCGCTTTCTGAAAAATATATTCCAAATTTGAAAATCTTTTTAAGTCGCATATTTTTCCTGATGTGTTGTAAACATGCTTATTATAATGTGATTCTATGAAGATTATGCGTACTGTTAATTTTCTATAGATTTACAATAGGCAATTTATCTTCATTGAAATCGTGATATTCGTCGTGTTGTTTGCTGAAATTGAACATGGCCTCCGCTTTCATAAATTTATTACATAACGCGTAGCTTCTCGCATCCACGCATCCATTTTTGCACGCAAATTAAAGAAAGGCAATCGTTTCATGACGACTACCATCTTCACCGAATGTTCAATTCGGAATGCTTACCTGCGTTTGTATAAAATTTCCCCCACCAAATGATCAACAAAATGCGTTTATGTATGTGCGTTACGCTCGTTCACCCTACAAAATGTTGGCTTGTTTTTACCATCAGGTCCCCTCAATGCCTCTCACTCTTCTTGCCCATATAACCTGTTTAACGCTCACTTTTAACGCTGCGTCTGAAAAAGCCCAATGAATTAAATACTCTTATTCAGCTGAGATCAATTCTCAGAAAGCAAGATGGAAAGTGAACGGTCAGCCAGTGAGGAGGTTGTTCGATCTGTAGCTGTTAATGAATTAGTTTATGGCAATAAACTAGGTAATTAGTTGTAAATATATTTTCATATTGGGATGACGGCACTTTCCTGGCATTGGCCCTACGCGTCGCGGGCGCAGACTGCAAATCGGTTCGTATTAATCAGTAATTTTTTTGCCCCGAAAATCGTCGTGACAACACGCAGAAGATAGATAATTTCAAGCTTGAAATCTGCTTCATTCGAAATTTGAAGAAGAGTGAATGGTGACGAAAGGTTGTACCAAAAGGAATGTGAGAAGCAGCTGGTTGTCAGATTTAAAAAATTGGAAAAAGTGTTAAAATTTTTGCGCCGCGGGCCTTGCGTGGCCCCGCAGGAAAGTGCCGTCACCCCTTTATATCCAATTGGCTGTTACTGCTGGTGGTAGCACAAGGTATAAAGGGAAGATTGTAAGTGGAGCGGCTGTGTGAAATTGACAGAGGTAATATACAATATTTTACGCAAAGAAACTATCATATGCAGTTCCTGGTGTAATATTTTATCCTGCTTGCCTCCTCTTCTCGTGTCATCAAGCCTATTGAGCCGTACCTCCAATGTACTTACCTTTATCCACTGCCACTGCCTTGATTCAGTTAAAAGATTGGTTTTTGGTTTGCACACCTTATTTGATCTATTTTTATGACTGAACATAATAGATGGTACAATTTGAAAGCTATTCAACTTCAACGCAGATTGATAGCCGCTGCTGGTTCTAGGCCATAGTTTTCCTTAATCGTTTTGCCGCCACTGCTGCTCGTGTTTGCCTTAGTTGGGAGTCGTTTATTATATCTTAAATACGAGTTGATGCCGAATTTGCTAGTTTGGCTTCCGTGCCAGGCATTCGACCATGCTTGCGATTGATTGATTTCAGTTTATTAGTAATTTCTTGATTACTTTCAATTACATTTAGTTATTATAATACATTTTACATTAGGGTTGCATTTAGTTACATATCATTTTTACTTTTTACAAAATCGTAGTATTTTTTTTTTGAAATTGTGAAAATTAAGTTCTTCTTTAATATCATTTGGCAGTGTATAGTATAATCTTAGACCTTTATAGAAAAAAATTGTCTGAGCTTCCATTTTAGGGTGATGTTGGGATCTAAAATCCTGCACATTTCTCAGCTCGTATGGTTGCATCTCGTACATGATTTTTTCAGTAATATAGCCAGGAACTCTCCCATGTCTCTTATGCTTAGCCATTTCAGCACATTCAACATAAGTTGGATTGACGTATATCTATGACACTTTAGTATACTTCGCATGGCTTTGTTCAGCAGCATCTGAAGTCTTTCAATTTGCGTATTGTTGCAGCACGAGTATAAAGTTTTGGAGCAATATTCGAAACGTGGTTCAACCATAACATTATTTATTTTAATTGAGTGTAGTGTCGATAGTTTTGGGCGAGTTTCCAATTTTTTTGCATGAATAATCGATGTGTGCTGCATTAAAATTCAATTCTTTGTCAATGGTCACACCATGGTATTTAATGTTGTTTACTTTCTCAATTAATTCACCATTAATTTCCATGTTTCCTTCGCTGTTCATATTTATTTCCACAAACTTCGTTTTATGTTCGTTCAGTTTAAGTTTATTCAGTTTCATGCATTTATATCTTCCAAAATTTTCGCCTTACATTCACTAGGACTCTCCTATAGTATAAATCAATGTATCATCCGCATACAAAATTATTTTACTGTTTTTTATAACCTTATTTGTATCATTAATCTAAATAATGAATATTAGCGCACCTAATATTAAGCCTTGTAGAACTCCGGTTTGAACATCCAGAGATTCAGACATGCAGTTTTTGATTTTAGTTTTTTGTGTTCTCTGATTCATATAAGATTAAAGCAATTAAGCTCAGTATCTTTAATTCCATAATTGTCAAGTTTATGTAGTAGAATATCACGATCAATCGTTTCAAAGGCTCGCTTAAAATCCAGAAATAATGCCATTATTTTTTTCTTCTGAACACTTTTCCATTCACTAATAAAATACTTTATAGTTGTTTCACAGGAATGGTCTTTTCGGAATCCATGTTGGTGTTTTATAAATAGATTATTTTTTTCCATATATTCTTCTAGTCGTATCTTTACTTTTTCTAGAATTTTTTTCAGGGGGCTTAGAGTGTTTATCGGCCTAAATTCTTCACACTTTGTGGTATTAACTATTTTTTCTATCGACGTTACTTTAGTTTCTTTCCAGCTATTCGGAAACATTCCACTCATTAATGATTTGTTGATAACTTCAGTTGGTTTCGCTGATATTAAACTCCAGCTGTCGAGAATCATTTTTGGGCTTATTCTGTCGAAATCTGATTTTTTTTATATTTTGGCAGATTCTTTTTAGTTCAACGGCATTTATTTTTCGAAACCTAGATCTATGAGGTACATTATCGACGGTATTTACTAATTGCACATTTCCTATTGAATTTCATACTTCTTGGACGCTATTTACAAGGTACTCGTTGAATTTTTTGGCTAATTTTATATCATTTTCATATGTTACTCCGCTAAATATTACAGATTCTATTGGATTCTTATGTTGCTTTAACACGAGTCTTTTTATTTCAGACCACATTTGTTTTTGACTATTCGCATGTTCTATTCTATTGCTAATATACCTTTCTTTCGTTATTTGTGCTTTGTAGTAATTTCATGTGGCTTTGTATTTCTTCCAATTCTCTCTCGTATTTTTTATCCGAGCAATTTGATATTTTTCAATCTCCTTTTTCAATTTTTTTTAAATTGCTATTAAACCAATTATTCGTGTCTCCGTTTATTTGAGTTTTCTGTTTCCTTATAAATTTGTCTGTTGCGTTCTTTAAACTTATTTCAAGTGTCTTAGCATTGCTGTGGATATCCACTTCCGTTGTGTATTTTATGTTTTCTTTATGAAGTTCTCGCCGAAAGAGTTTTGGATCATATTTAAAAAAGTCTTTCGCCGTATGTATCTTTGTATATTTTATTTTGTATATCTATATTCATCTCAATGATTTCATGGTCTGATATCTTCTTATTAGGATTGACTTTGACATTCAGGTTGCTCATATTGCTAGTTATGAAATCTACTAGCGTTTTTGAATTTTTTGTTACTCTAGTGTAGTTCAAGACTCTTTAGCTTAGACAATTATCAACACAAATACTCTTTATAAAGCATCGATATGTGCTTTCTTTTGTCCAGTCAATGTTATAATATCTCTTCCCTGCTCCATTAAAAGTTCAATACTCTCGTGGAATAAGTCACAAAACTCTTTTTCAGAGCTACTGGGTAATCTGTATGTTGCCATAATTACAATTTTTATGTTTTCACATTAACTCGTACATTCGCATGCCAACAACATTTTCGAATCAATAATTTTTTCAAGTATTTTTGTAGTTTTCCATTTTTGTTTTACTTACAACATTACAAGTACTCCACCTATGGGTGGCGAATTCGAAATCCAGTTGATGTTTTTATGTTGCGTTAGATTAAGGTCATTTTGTTGTACATTTTCTGTAACATGTGTTTCTGTTTTTTTGTGGTAGGGAAGTGAATGCCATTTATGCACAGAGTGTGGGACTCCCATGTGCGACTGGGCTACCCACTAAACACCTCCCCTGTCAACCTGAGAACCCAGCCTGGAACCGTTTGACACATTACTTTGGGCCAGGTCTCGTTGTGCTACGCCGTGAGGCGCCTTCAAGCTGGGGAATCCCTTTCCTAGCGGGAGGAGAGAGGGGGAAGTGCCAGAAAAGCGATCCCCAGCCCCAGCGCCCCCGGCTGCTGTGAGTCCTTTTTGTATTTTAGGACTGCCCGAGCATAATGTGCCACCTGGTTCCATTTGTCAACCGATTCGAGCATCACCGCAACTATATTATCCGGGGTGAGCTCTCCCGTCTCCCTGTAGAGTTCCCTTCGCAGCCTGACCCATTTTGTACAAGCAAAAAAATGTGTGACAGGCATTGTCCTCCTCTCCTGGGCAAAACCGACAATCGGGGGACCGTGACTGACCAATCTTGTACAAGTAAGACTGAAAACACCCATGCCCGCTCAAAAGCTGGGTCAGATAGAAGTCAGCCTCACCATGCCTTCGATTTAGCCACGGTCTCACATCTGGGATGAGGCGCGCAGTCCACCTTCCCTTCGTGTAATTGACCCAAGACTGCTGTAATAATCGTGCAGTTATACCAGCAAACTGTTCGAAACCCCTCCTATCTCCTATCTAAATTGTAATGGCAGATTTAAAATAGAAATATGTAATTTTCTTTCTGTAATTGTAGTTTGTAGAATAGTTTCTCTTCTTATTATAAGTAGTAAATGTAACTTGATATTAATTTTCCTCTATTTTAAAATAAAATGTTCTCGTTAATTATATTTTCTATAAAATTTAAATTTTCAATACTATTTAAAATTTTTTTAATTCTTTCCTGCATGTAAATTTGTTCACTACATGTAAATTTTCTTCAATTTAGTTGAATTTCTTTACTTCAATTTCAATTTCTTTAGTTTAGTTAAAATTTCCCTACTACAATTAAATTTTGGTTTTTGCTAAAAATTTGAATCTGCCCATGACAATTTAGGGTGTGGAACCCCTGACTTCGTGCCGGGCAACGGTGCATTACCTAAAATGCATTCGGAGACATTCCTGACGTTAGCGTAAACTGTGACGCTTATCGGGGATTCGCTTGGAACGCAAAGAATCTGGTAGCGATTGCTGGGAGGTTGTCGGTCGGTCAGAGAACCTGTCTAAGCGAGAGATTAATAGAATTGCGAAATAGATGACAAAATCTAAAGAAAAGAAGGGTGAATGTTCTGGCGGAAGTAAAGCGGGATTGAGTGATTTCTCTTCATCGAAGTAACGTGATCGTCATCTTCCACTTGTTTGATATATGATTTGTTCCGCACCAAACACGGTTTTTTTTAGATATTTGATTCAACGTGTACACAAGTATTTTACCCACGTCGCGATAGTGCGTTAGTATCGCTATTGTGCAATTTTACAGTAAAAAGTGATTGAAATTCAACCTTGTGGGCAGCCAAATATCGAACAGCATTGAGATAAGAGTGCCGCTTACGGCGGATTTCATAGCGGATGCTGGGACTCTGGTCGAATTAAAGGTGAAATGTCTTGAGTTACCTAAATAATGACATGCGAGTAATACTTTTGTTTGTGACTACATAATAATGCAATTAAAATAAATACAGAAAAAGATAATCAAACATACTAAAATTGACAAGCAAAGAAAAGCAAACATGGTGACTAGATTGTGTAGTATGCTTATTTTAAGATAAGATAATCTAAATTCCTAAACTCGCAGTGTTTTATCAATATTATTAGAGATGTTCCAGTGAAAGTCGAAAGTTGTGGTGATCTGTGCTGTGCTTATTCAAAACGAAATTTTTCCTTGATCTTTCCGAGAATTAATAGACATCTTGCTGATGAACTTTCGAATTTGCTAATTGAAAGCCATTTACAATCAAACCGGCTGTCTTGGATTTTTTTGTGATAGCGCTAAGACTGAATATCAGAAAATTGGACGGAACTGCCGGCGGAGTACTTAGCTGGAAAAATTCGATCAAAACTGTTGATCCTCGTATCGCCTTACAACGAACTGAGAGTCGTTATATTGTCACTCAGATTATACCAGAAAAATCATCAGCATCTCCTTTTACTGAGGGTGCTATAACTAAAACTGTTCGGAACAGTGTTCAAAAGTTTTATGGAGATTTTGGAGCGGGTGCAATAGAGGTCGGCTTTTGGACAAAGTATTGTAATGAAAAAACAAAAGTAAGGGAATAATAATGCAGTTTCTTTAAAGTATAACGTCCTGTCTGACCGGGTATAGAACCCGGTACGGTGGAAGGCTTTCCCCACCAAAAATGAGCTAGCCATCGGGCACGTTCTAACCTTCTTTTTGTTTCAGGGACTCTTGCGGGTTGAGTGGCCTTGAGCAAGGTGCCTTTTTATGGCATAGGGTTATATGATTCGCTCACATAACTCTATGATATAAATTGGTCATCGGTATATTTCTTTTCTGATGGGAAGGCTCATACAAGTTATGTTGTATGAGTTTTCCACTCAGAAGAGTAATATATGGCCACTGCAACGTTTATGGATCTTGATCCGGTTGGGCGGGTGCGAGGGGCACCACCACCATCCGGTTGCCCCACTCTTATTTGTGGGCCATGAGAATCGTCGGGTAACGACGAGGTTTCCCTAAGCCCGTCTGTTTTCACTCGTTTCAACTTGTTCTCTGAGCAAGTCATTTTCCCGTTTGGTAGTTACCTTCAATTTTTCGACTTCGGTCGCCCGTTCTTTTGAGACCCAAGAATTCGTGAATGCGAAATTCTTTTGTAGTGGGTCCTTGTGCTGCGGGAATGAACCCACCCCACGACACCGCAATGCTAGCCTGCCAGCGCATTCACGCGTCCCCAGACAAGGGCATTCTCGGCGGGTATCAACATGTTCCTTCGCCGAGGTAGCAGACCATCGCTGCAGTCCTTTACGGACATTTTGAGATCTACTATTCACTACAAATGGCGGGCACGGGTGTTTTCAGTCTTACCTGCACAAGATCGGCAAGTCACGGTCTCCCGATTGTCGGTTTTGCCCAGGAGAGGAGGACAATGCCTGTCACACATTTTTTGCGTGTACCAAATGGGCCAGGCTGCGAAGGGAACTCTACAGGGAGACGGGAGAGCTCACCCCGGATAATATAGTTGCGGTGATGCTCGAATCGGTTGACAAATGGAACCAGGTGGCACATTATGCTCGGGCAGTCCTAAAATATAAAAGGGACTCACAGCAGCCGGAGGCACTGGGGCTGGGGGATCGCTCTTCTGGAAATTCCTCTTCCCCTCTCCCCTCCCGCTAGGAAAGGGACTCCCCAGCTTGAAGGCGCCCCACGGCGTAACAAAACGAGACCTGGCCCGAAGTAATGTGTCAAACGCTTCCAGGCTAGGTTCTCAGATTGACAGGGGAGGTGTTTAGTGGGTAGTCCAAAGGTATCCTCCATGGGAGTCCCACACTACCAGACTCGGCGGGCATAAATGCCTTCACCTCCCTACCACAAAAAAAAAATCGCGCCCAACGTGGGGCCCGAAAAGCCCGGCTGTATCAACAGTCGTGAGCACGAGACTGTCCATCGTCTCTAAGTGTCCCTACAAAGTGTCAAAATTATTGGCGGGTAGGTGACTACTTAAGGGTTTTGCACTAATCGTGCCCCAGCAATTTAGTAACTTCCGGACATGTGTTGTCCTTGGACATCAATATTGTTTGGTCCTGCATTTAACTTTTACTCTGGTGGTTTACCATCATTGTGTGACTAGTAAGGCCAAATGATATTAGAGTCCCTATGTGTATTCGGAAGTTATTATCCCATCACCTTATTTGCGGAGGATTCTGATCTGCACCTCAAACCAAGCGGTGCCTAAGTGTCTTACACTACATGGATTTTGATTCAGGTGATTGGCTGCTTAGCTAGTCGCTGCTTGTGGGTCAGAATTCAACCCTGGGCGGACAAGTTGTAACTTGTGAAAACTTGCGGATGAGGGAGCGCTTCCGAACCCTGATCCTCATGGTGCCGCAAGAGAGTAGTCCCTGTTACGCAGCAGGAGGAGGTGCCATTGGTGTCCTTGCCTGTGAAGAAAGAGCGAAATGGAAAGACCGAAATTTTTGTGACCACGTAATTTTTGATACCGCGAATCGTTTCTGAAAAATTTAAAAATAAACTCCGTACCTTTTTTTGACTATCTATAACTACAATTTTAATATTTATTTGATCATATTTAATTATCTGTCTTATATTTTTGTTTTTTTGTGAGGTTCATTGATAGTTCGCCACTAACGGCCACTTCGTTTTTAAATTTATATTTTTTTTTTGTTTTCGATCAAGATGACACTAAAATGTCACAACTGCTAGACACCATGCAGGAATTGGCTGCCAGCATGGAACAAATGCAGCAGCAATTAGAGTAATTGCCTCATCCACCACCTCCGGATCTTTCAGCTCCTGATCCACCACCTCTGGACCCGCCATCTCGACCCATGCTCGATGACAACTGGGATCATCCACCACCCACCCAGCCAGAAGACCTTCCACCGTCTAAGGCAGCCAAGGTAGTGGCGGGCTGGAAGCTGGTTTCACCGGCCGGAATGACCCTATGACAATAGGTGCCTTCATGAGGAGGGTGGAAAATATGGCGCGGTTGAATTTAGGGGGAAATATGAGAGCACTCACACGCTGCGCTCAAATGTTGTTTAGTCGGAGCGCGCTCCGTTGGTTTTGGCGGTTTTTAGACCTTTCTCCAACGTTGTAGTGGGAGACGTTGCGGGAGTTCGCACCAGTCGAAGAAGATGACACCTGGAAGCGGCGGATAAGAGATAGACACCAACAGGCGCATGAGACCGTAGATGATTACTACGAGGCCCTGTGTGGCCTGTCCGAGCGTCTTATGCATCCCATGCCGGAGTCTGAGCTTCTCAGCATCTTTTGGGAAGGAATTCCGCACGTCCGCAAAAGCGCTAGAATCCATACAACAGTCCCAGCGGTCCACACCCAAAGACAATTTCTCCAGCCGACGAGAGCAATCAAAACAACGCTCAGTAGCTGAGCTTGAATACAGCGTGATAGCGTTTCCCGCGCCAGACTGTCTCATTCCACCTTTAACGGACAGCGCGTCAAACATTATTTTTCCCTCTTCCACAGAACTAAACAGACAACATCAAATCGAATTACACCAACTGGTCCGTAGATGTTAGAACTGCCGGCATACAGGACATCACTTTACCGCATGGTAGGCAGAGCCTAACGTCTTTTGTCTCCGTTGTGGGAAACCAGACATACATACGCCAGACTGTACAAACTGCAAGAAGGCAAAAAACTTGCAAGCGGGTGCTCACAACAGCCAGCAGCACTCGCGACAAACCAAGTAACGGAACAGCACTCCATCCCGTCTACTGACAGTTCCACCACGACCAATTCCTCGCCAGTAAACCCATTAGAGTCAAACACCATGATACCATTGCTGGTACCCGATGCAACAGATGCCACTTCTTCTCCGGAAGCTGCTCCAAACACAGTGTTGAAGCGACCACCGCAGTCACTGCCTGAAGAACCTCGGCAGCCCCGAATGCGCGTACTAAAACCATACCATGTTCGACTGCAGGAATATCGGGCGGCTCGAGAGCGAATATTTGCTTCCGAAGATGTCACCTCTCGCCCGCGCAAAACAAAATGGTCAACCCGTCGTTGGCGGAGTTTCCGCAAGAGAGTGCGCACCTGCCGTCAAACATTAAACTTTTGTAACATCTCGGAGGTTTCCGAGAATGATACCAGACCTTACCACCCAATCAAAGTGTTGGGCGAAATCGCGATTGCACTGATTGACACGGGTGCCAGTATCAGCTGTCTTGCCTCGAGCCTCGGCTCGAAGGTACTCCATCAACATCCTACCGTAATTAAGCCCTGGCGCACTGAAATCAGTACAGCTGATGGCATCAAACATCCTATACAAGGTAGACTGACAACACTCGTGACGTTCAGAGGTCAAACGAAGGATATTACTTTCTATATTATCCCGTCACTGACTCAGAACGTATACCTGGGCGTCGATTTCGTCCTTCAATTCGGATTGGCCTCAGATTTATTCACAGATTTGTCTTTAAACACTAGATATATCAACGAACTCGCTTCTATACCCGATAGGCATGAACTGACACCTAACCAACGACAACGTCTGGAAGCATCCATCGCTGCTTTTCCATCTTACGCTACCCATGGCCTTGGCCGCACCACCCTGGTCTCGCACGTCATCGATATTGGCAATAGTAAGCCCATTAAGCAGAGACACTATGCCATCTCATCTTTAAACACTAGATATATCAACGAACTCGCTTCTATACCCGATAGGCATGAACTGACACCTAACCAACGACAACGTCTGGAAGCATCCATCGCTGCTTTTCCATCTTACGCTACCCATGGCCTTGGCCGCACCACCCTGGTCTCGCACGTCATCGATATTGGCAATAGTAAGCCCATTAAGCAGAGACACTATGCCATCTCACCGGCCATGGACAAGTTAGTGTATGCAGAGTTGGACAGGATGCTCGAGTTGGGAGTTATAGAGGAGTCCCAAAGTGCCTGGTCCTCACCGGTAACCTTGGTGGTGAAGCCAGATAAAGTCCGTCTTTGTCTAGATGCCCGGAAGGTAAACGCAGTGACCATCAAAGACGCTTACCCTCTTCCGCTCATCGATGGAATATTAGGAAGACTGCTGAAAGCATATTATATTACCAGTCTCGACCTAAAAGACGCCTTCTGGCAAATTCCACTCGATGAGGGGTCGAGGGATAAGACCGCCTTCACAGTGCCTGGACGACCATTATACCAGTTTGTCACAATTCCTTTTGGCCTGTGTAACGCGCCGCAAACGATGACCCGGCTGATGGACAAAGTCATTCCACCTCATCTGAAACACCATGTGTTCGTGTACCTGGATGATCTTCTACTCATCACGGAAACGTTCGACCAACACCTCTTACTCCTGCAAGAAGTAGCCCTGCACATCAGTAAGGCGGGACTCACCATCAACATACAAAAAAGTAAGTTTGTCATGAACGAAGTCCGATACCTAGGACATGTTATCGGACATGGCACCATCAAAACTGACCCAGACAAAACTCGTGCGATTGATGAGTTCGCCTTACCAAAAACGGTTAAGCAGCTTCGAAGTTTCCTTGGTGTGTGCGGTTGGTACCGAAGGTTCGTTCGGAATTATGCAACACTTTCAGCGCCCCTGTCGGACATGCTGCGGAAAGGGAAGTTCATTTGGACCGAGCTCAGCCGAAAGGCCTTTGAAGAGCTAAAACAAGCCTTAACATCAGCTCCGGTCTTGCATAGCCCCGACTTCACTAAGCCCTTCTCCATTCATTGTGACGCAAGTCAACATGGAGTTGGAGCCGTGCTGGTGCAATTGACCGATGAGGGAGAAGAAGCTCCCATTGCCTTCATGTCCAATAAGCTGAACTCGGCCCAAAGGAACTATACCGTGTCCGAGCATGAATGTTTGGCAGCGGTGATGGCTGTGAAGAAATTCCAAGCCTATATCGAGGGCCACCCATTCGAGATCATCACAGACCACGCTTCGCTACAATGGTTGATGAACCAAGCCGACTCACATGGACGCCTGGCCCGATGGGCTCTTAAACTGCAAGGGTTCAAGTTTTCCATCAAACACCGGAAAGGGACCCAGAACATCGTACCCGATACTCTCTCGCGAATGTTTTCACCAGAGGGAGCCGAATTGACAGTGAATGACGAGAACCCCATCGAGATAGATTTGAACAGCCCACATTTCGAATCAGACAGCTACAAAGAGTTGAGGCCAACCATCGTGACACAACAACAATGAATACGCCACTGGTGATCCATGGCAGGAAGAAGAGTCCTGGAAACTCTGGGTACCGGAGGAAATGACACAACATCTGATCCTCCGCGCACATGACCATCCTTTAAGTACCCACGGAGGTTACGGTCGGACGCTACGGCGACTCAAGAAATACTTCTTCTGGCCTAAAATGGCATCCCAGGTCAAAGACTACGTGAGCGCCTGTGACACCTGTAAAGGCACTAAAGCGCCCAACCAGCCTATGGGTCCTATGGGTCAACTCAACGTCTCAGAACGCGTATTCCAACGTCTGTACATAGACCTACTCGGTCCATATCCTCGATCTTCCATGGGACACATCGAAGCTATCGTTGTGTTAGACCAGCTCTCGAAATTCCCACTGGTGGAACCTATTCGTAAGTTCACGACTCCATCCATCGTGAAATTTCTAGAGAGTCGGGTATTCCACGTGTTCGGGGTTCCAGAAAGTGTGTGCTCGGACAACGGGGTACAGTTCAGGTCTCGGCAGTTTAAGGGCCTACTCGAACAGTAAGGCGTCGAACACCAACTGACGCCCATACACCCTCCTCAGTCTAACGCATCTGAACGGTTGAATCGCACACTGTTAGCCGTGATCCGTTCTTATGTTCATCCAACTCAGAAAGATTGGGACCGCAGATTGTCCGCCATCACGTGCGCTCTGCGATCATCTTATTCCGTCACCGGTGTCGCACCTTACTTTGCCGCCTTCGGACAGCACATGCTTTGCCATGGTAAATCATACAGGCTGTTACGGCAATTAAAGTGTTTGGGAGATCCCGTCGTTGCGCTGGAGCCCCACGAGCGTTTAGGAGACCTCCGCCACCAAATCGGACGGAAGATAAAGGCCGCCGGACGTGCAAATGAGGCGCAGTACAACCTCATGTCACGACCTTCCAATTTTAAAGAAGAAGATGATGTTTTCCGGCGTAATTTCCGCCAAAGTGATGCCGCTGAGCATTACAATGCCAAGCTGAATCGGCGCTTCCTGAAAAGCCGCATACAGAAGGTAGTAGGACCCAATCGTTACCTGTTAACTGACCTATCGGGGAAAGAAGTCGGGGTATATCACGCAAAAGACCTGCGCCGATAATTACCTATCTACGTTTGTTTTGTCCGTCCGTACTCAGCTTCAACCACACGCAGTTTACACACTCGTAGCAAAACTTAAATCTACGTGTCAGTCTGTCCGTCCGTCAATTGTTTTTTTTTATTCGTCACTCCGCGTTCCGACGCCGAAGACTACCGATGCTCAAACTGAAAATCCTTCAGCTCCTTTTTCGCAATCCTCGTCGCCTTGGGATTCCGAGAAAATTAGCTGCCCTGTAGTAATCAAGCAGTTATACCAGCAAACTGCTCGAAAACCCTCCTATCTCCTATCTAAATTGTAATGGCAGATTTAAAATAAAAATATGTAATTTTTTTTCTGTAATTGTAGTTTGTAGAATAGTTTCTCTTCTTATTATTAGTAGTAAATGTAACTTGATATTAATTTTCCTCTATATTAAAATTTAAATGTTCTCGTTAATTATATTTTCTATAAAATTTAAATGTTCATTACTATTTAAAATTTTATTAATTCTTTCCTGCATGTAAATTTGTTCACTACATGTAAATTTTCTTCATTTTAGTTGAATTTGTTTACTTCAATTTTAATTTCTTTAGTTTAGTTAAAATTTCCCTACAATTAAATTTTGGTTTTTGCTAAAAATTTGAATCTGCCCATGACAATTTAGGGTGTGGAACCCCTGACTTCGTGCCGGGCAACGGTGCATTACCTAAAATGCATTCGGAGACATTCCTGACGTTAGCGTAAACTGTGACGCTTATCGGGGATTCGCTTGGAACGCAAAGAATCTGGTAGCGATTACTGGGAGGTTGTCGGTCGGTCAGAAAACCTGACTAAACGAGAGATAAACGAATAGAATTGCGAAATAGATGACAAAATCTAAAGAAAAGAAGGGTGAATGTTCTGGCGGAAGTAAAGCGGGATTGAGTGATTTCTCTTCATCGAAGTAACGTGATCGTCATCTTCCTCTTGTTTGATATATGATTTGTTCCGCACCAAACACGGTTTTTTTTTAGATATTTGATTCAACGTGTACACAAGTATTTTACCCACGTCGCGATAGTGCGTTAGTATCGCTATTGTGAAATTTTACAGTAAAAAGTGATTGAAATTCAACCTTGTGGGCAGCCAAATATCGAACAGCATTGAGATAAGAGTGCCGCTTACGGCGGATTTCATAGCGGATGCTGGGACTCTGGTCGAATTAAAGGTGAAATGTCTTAAGAGTTACCTAAATAATGACATGCGAGTAATACTTTTGTTTGTGACTACATAATAATGCAATTAAAATAAATACAGAAAAAGATAATCAAACATACTAAAATTGACAAGCAAAGAAAATCAAACATGGTGACTAGATTGTGTAGTATGCTTATTTTAAGATAAGATAATCTAAATTCCTAAACTCGCAGTGTTTTATCAATATTATTAGAGATGTTCCAGTGAAAGTCGAAAGTTGTGGTGATCTGTGCTGTGCTTATTCAAAACGAAATTTTTCCTTGATCTTTCCGAGAATTAATTGACATCTTGCTGATGAACTTTCGACTTTGCTGATTGAAAGCCATTTACAATGAAACCGGCTGTCTTGGATTTTTTTGTGATAGCGCTAAGACTGAATATCAGAAAATTGGACGGAACTGCCGGCGGAGTACTTAGCTGGAAAAATTCGATCAAAACTGTTGATCCTCGTATCGCCTTACAACGAACTGAGAGTCGTTATATTGTCACTCAGATTATACCAGAAAAATCATCAGCATCTCCTTTTACTGAGGGTGCTATAACTAGAACTGTTCGGGATAGTGCTCAGAAGTTTTATGGAGATTTTGGAGCGGGTGCAATAGAAGTCTGCTTTCGGATAAAGTATTGTAATGAAAAAACAAAAGTAACGATAATAAGGTGAGGACAGGGTCCTCACCGGTTCATTACCAGCGTTCTTCCGTTGCTCACCACCATTGGCGAAAATCGAGCTAAGTTTCGAATTTTGTACATTGGAGCGACGATTATGCAGTGCAATAAGTCTATAGTTAAATACAAACAGGATTATTTAGACCGACAAATTGGAAGTCTTGAATCAGCAAAAGATCGAATTGATTTTATGAATAATGTCATGGATTTTAAAACTTTTAAAATTGGTTTTACGTCTGAAAAAGAAAAAAAAAATCATTAATTCTTATAAAGAAAATTTGCATTAGCTGCCAGGACTTACTCACCCCACCTTGTCAACGAGCCCTCGCCGAAAAGGCTGGGTAAGTACCCTTTTCATACATTTAAATTTTTACATATATTTTTTTTTGATTAATATATTTATATGAAAGAGCGGTGGCACGAACATTTGTTATTTTTTTTACACTTTCCATTTTCTAGTAAACAATAGAAAATCACAATTTACAATTCCTGAATTGTCGTTAGTGGATAATTAGTCCGAATGAATGTGACTGTGTATTCTATGTACTATGAGTAGGTATTCTGATATTTTCATTGCGGAAGGGAGACAGATATTTAAGAGATAGGTATCGATTGATAAATTCAAGTTCTTGTTAACGCTCCACTGTAAACTGTATTAGCATATTTGAAAATTCATCATTGCAATATACGGGGATTTAATATTAAAATTTAAAAGTAGAGGCAAATAAAAATAAACTTATAATAATTTTATTGAGATCTATATAAATTGTATATATTTATTTTTGGAATGGAATAATAATGCAGTTTCTTTAAAGTAGAACGCCAGTCTATTCATTTTGTCCTGTCTGACCGGGTATAGAACCCGGTACGGTGGAAGGCTTTCCCCACCAAAAATGAGCTAGCCATCGGGCACGTTCTAACCTTCTTTTTGTTTCAGGGACTCTTGCGGGTTGAGTGGCCTTGAGCAAGGTGGCTTTTTATGGCATAGGGTTATATGATTCGCTCACATAACTCTATGATATAAATTGGTCATCGGTATATTTCTTTTCTAATGGGAAGGCTCATACAAGTTATGTTGTATGAGTTTTCCACTCAGAAGAGTAATATATGGTCACTGCAACGTTTATGGATCTTGATCCGGTTGGGCGGGTGCGAGGGGGCACCACCACCATCCGGTTGCCCCACTCTTATTTGTGGGCCATGAGAATCGTCGGGTAACGACGAGGTTTCCCTAAGCCCGTCTGTTTTCACTCGTTTCAACTTGTTCTCTGAGCAAGTCATTTTCCCTTTTGGTAGTTACCTACAATTTTTCGACTTCGGTCGCCCGTTCTTTTGAGACCCAAGAATTCGTGAATGCGAAATTCTTTTGTAGTGGGTCCTTGTGCTGGAGGAATGAACCCGCCCCATGACACCGCAATGCTAGCCTGCCAGCGCATTCACGCGTCCCCAGACAAGAGCATTCTCGGCATGTTCCTTCGCCGAGGCAGCAGACTATCGCTGTAGCACTTTACGGACATTTTGAGATCTACTATTCACTACACTGCTGCCAATCGTTGAGCGAGCGCTGTCTCTCCTCGCGGACAACCATCTCCCTTGCATCCTCGTTTCGGCGCAGGTAAATAGCGCGGCGCTATCTAGCAAGGAGGGCGACAGGTATCACGCCTGCAATCACTCTCACCGCCGAGTCGGAGACTGTTGGATACGAAGATGCAATTCTCAGTGCTCCTCTTCTCTGTACCTGTGCCAATCGTTTTCGGTATACCTCCTTGCTGAGAGCGTCGCCCCATACCTCTGCTCCGTACAGTAGCACTGACCCTACAGCACTCATCAAGAGGCGTCTTCTTGATGGGCTGGGTCCCCCTACGTTGGCCATAAGTCGACTCAGGGCCGATATTCCCGAAGCAGCCTTCTCAGCCGTTGCCCTGATTTGCGCAGAGAAACTCATCTTCGAGTCGATCAGTAGCCCCAGGTACTTCACCGCTGGCTTCGATTCGATTAGTATATATCCAATACTGATCATCCTTACTCTAGGGATTCTCTTTTTTGTCAAGATGACCACTTCGGTTTTCTCCAGTGCTAAACTGAGCCCGCGAGCAGTCATCCAGTCGCTCAATCGGTGCATTAGCATACCTAGCCTAAGTTGCGCTTGTTCAACGGTGCGTCCAGCAACCAGAGCTGCAACATCATCCGCATAGCCGACCAAGCGCGACTCATCTGGTATCTCAAGTCTCAGTAGCCCGTCGCCCCCAACGAGCACTTTGCCCTCTGCGTTCGAGACAGCGCCCTCCAAAGCATTAAGCTTGGCTTGGAAAGATGATATCGATTCGTTAAGCGTTGGGTACACACTATAGAAGGTGGTCCCTGAGCACCGAACCCACACGAAACCATCCTCCCGTCCACAACTCTCCGCTTGAAAGTCACTGTTCCGAACCCAGATGGCGGCAGTACCAGTTTCGTCAGAATACCATAATGCAGGACTTTTATTATGGTGTTGCTCACTCAGCAGCAAGAAGTCGGCTTCCATGTCCCTCGCAAACTGCTCTAGCAGATTTTGGGCGGTTGAACTGCGGTGTAGGTTTAGCTGCAGGATGCGGGTCATCGAAGCTCTGATTTTGCCTTGGCTAGGGCTTCCTGGAACACCCGGCATTTTCCTGATCCCAAGGCGTGTCCAAAATCAGGTTTTGGATCAGCATCCTTGCAAAGAATACAGTGTGCCTCCTTCGTACACTCTTTTCTTTAATGTCCCATTTCACCGCATTTGTAACATAGGGAACTCCTATCGGGTCCTTTGCATACTTGTGTGGTGTGACCATAACCAAGGCATTTAAAACATTGAAGAGGCGTTGCTCTTCGCCGTATCCTACAGACAAGTCAACTATGGCCATGCGTTGTGCCCTGTTGTTTTCTGGTGTCAGTCTCGCTTTGATCCTTCCCACGCTAGGGAACTCCCTTTTGATGGCCTCTTCTACCTCGGCCAGATCCGTCACGCAGTCAATGTCCCGTATTTCGATCGTTGCCATCGGCTCGAGCGGGGCTATAGTTGCGCTTTTGCCGAGGACTTTCTTTACTGCGTCACAGAATGCTTCTTTATTGCCGGCCTCTGCTCCGAATTCGACCAGTATGTGGCCCGACCGCGTTGGTCGTACTAATTTAATGGTAGTATTGGTGTCTTCGGGCCTTACGTTTCCCCTGATGTCCCGCAGCACCTCCGCGTAGGATCGGCCATCTTGGGGCTTTACAAGCAGTGCCTGCTGCTGGGGTCTTCGTCGGGGCTTCTGTCTCTCCTGTTTTGCATCAGGTCCTTTTTCTAATTGGGCGTCCGTGCGAATTTTATTTTCTGGCTTTTTTTGAAGGAGTTTCTTTGCGGGTTTCTTCGCTCCTTTTGTAAGCACTGTCTGGAACCCCTGATCTGGTGCTCCGCGCCCGTCAAGTGCCTCTTCCTTCCTTCTTTTATCCCGATCTCCTTCGATTGGGCTAGACGCCATTCTTTTATTGACTTTTAATGATGGAGCTATCTGCATGTCGCCTTTAGATTTCGCCTCAAGCGCCTCTTTAGCCTTCTGTTCATCTTCGGCCCTTAACCAGCTCCTCCGATAGTGCCCTATGCGATCTAGGAGCTCCTCTAGTTCAAGGAGCCCTTCCTTTGCTACTTTGCTAATTTTTGGGGAGTCGCATGCAGCTTGTATTCTTTTCAGAACATCTCCCGCTTTTCGAAGTAGTCTTTCCTCTTCGTATCGTTGGGCCGCAATTGTACCTTGCAAACATCCTTGGGAGAGGTTTCGCGTTCCGTTTCCGAGTGCAGTACTTTCGCCACATTTTCAACGGTGGCGGTACAATCACGCGGTGTCTGGTCATTCTTTGTTTTAGTACCGTAATCTCCTCGTTTGCTTCTGGATTTTTCGTTGCAATGTCGGGATTTGTAACCCTTGCATCGGTCGCTTTAGTAACGATCGCAGCCGTGACAATCGAATTTTCGGTGCTCTTTATGTTATCTTCCACTGCTCGAACACCTGAAGCATCTTGCTGAGTCTCCCGCTTCTCCTTAATAGGACGGTCGGGCGTTCGCATAATTTTTTTGCTGCGCCCAAACGCCGCAGGAATCTCAGTCTGCACCAGACTGTCTGCTGTTCTCCGTTTTTCGTCTACCGTCACTGTCGTCGTGTTAGTCTTCGTTTTTTTCGTGGTTAGTACAGCTCGCGATGTACTGTTGACATCGTGGCTGCAAGCGCTGGTTGCGTCGTCGTTATTATTTTTGGTTTCATTTGTTGGATGTTTTTGATCTTTTGATTTTGTTTGCTCCATTTTATTGGGTCCCCCCTCGGAGCCGCTATCTCCGTTCGTGTGTGTAGTCGCCTTTTTGGTCCCATGGTTATCTTTGCAGAGCAGGGAGGCCATGCGAGGGTTGGCACAAGCCCTTATGGGGACAAGTGCTCAGAGCCAGACCAGCGCTAATCGGGAGTCCGTCTCAACCGAACCTACACCACCAACCCAATGGTGCGAACTTCGAACGTACTCCGAGGCCTGCCAAGGTTTTACCGGGACGGAGACGGTATGATAGTTGAATTGGAGCCGTTCACACACGAGTTTCACCTCGGCGCTACTGTGCAAAGCAACTAGGTCCAAACCATCACATCCGCCAGCCCAAAGCGTCAATTCCAGTTCGTTGTCCAAAGCGTAGTCCAGATACAATAAGAGTCGTTACCTGTCATCCCAGGAGGGAACCTCACAACACCCCCCATATCCTCGGGTCTGTGGGGGCGGCACTCCCCAAAGAATGCTAGCCTCCAAGAATGTTCTTGTCGACCGGCTTTCTCCCTGCGGGAATTTCGTCGGGTACGTGGGGGCGGAACTCCCCAAAGAATGCTAGCCTCCAAGAGTGGTCTTGTCGACCGGCATTCCCCCTGTGGGGAACATGTGTTTCTGTTAGAACTAAGAAATCTGTCTCGTCATTGTCAACTAATATTTAATATGGTCAAAGTTGTTCAAAAGACCCTATATATTGGTTCATATCCCTTTTATTATCTTTGGTTGATGGCGAAAGTAACCTCGGACATTTGTTGGAAACTAAACAATAGAGATTTTGGTTGCTCCAGTTTTGTTGGGTCCCCCCTCGGAGCCGCTATCTCCGTTCGTGTGTGTAGTCGCCTTTTTGGTCCCATGGTTATCTTTGCAGAGCAGGGAGGCCATGCGAGGGTTGGCACAAGCCCTTATGGGGACAAGTGCTCAGAGCCAGACTAGCGCTAATCGGGAGTCCGTCTCAAACGAACCTACACTACCATCCCAATGGTGCGAATTTCGAACGTACTCCGAGGCCTACCAAGGTTTTACCGGGACGGAGACGGTATGATAGTTGAATTGGAGCCGTTCACACACGAGTTTCACCTCGGCGCTACTGTGCAAAGCAACTAGGTCCAAACCATCACATCCGCCAGCCCAAAGCATCAATTCTAGTTCGTTGTCCAAAGCGCAGTCCAGATCCAATCAGAGTCGTTACCTGTCATCCCAGGAGGGAACTTCACGGCGCCCTCCATATCCTCGGGTCCGTGAGGGCGGCGCTCCCCAAAGAATGCTAGCCTCCAAGAGTTCTCTTGTCGACCAGCATTCCCCCTGCGGGAATTTCCTCGGGTACGTGGGGGCGGAACTCCCCAAAGAATGCTAGCCTCCAAGAGTGCTCTTGTCGACCGGCATTCCCCCTGTGGGGAACATGTGTTTCTGTTAGAACTAAGAAATCTGTCTCGTCATTGTCAACTAATATTTAATATGGTCAAAGTTGTTCAAAAGACCCTATATATTGGTTCATATCCCTTTTATTATCTTTGGTTGATGGCGAAAGTAACCTCGGACATTTGTTGGAAACTAAACAATAGAGAATATGCTGGAGCATTGTTGCAACCACGGAAGTCACCGCAGTTGCAGACATTAAGTTTTAACAGAGGGGTGTGTAGCCCGGGGTGGCATACTGAGGCCGGCTAGCGCTCAGTATGCCACCCCGGGCTACACACTCCTCTGTTAAAACTTAATGTCTGCAACTGCGGTGTCTTCCGTGGTTGCAACATATGGCGCCCAAATAAATTTTAATGGTTATAGCCTGATTTTGATTGTTTTTTATTCTAGTTTAAACTTTCGAAATTGTTAGATTTTTTGGGCTGAGAAACCTGGAGTGCCTGACTTGAATAGTGGTCTGAGCATTCCAGGGAAATTATTTTTTTTTGTTTTGTTAGAAATTTTGATGAATTGTTAAAAAGTATTAGTTTCAGTTTTTATTGATAAGTTAATGATAGAATTTTGATCACGGGGTTCGCCGCAGTTGCAGTGGCGCCTACCGTGCTGATTTGTGTTTGATAGTCTCCACCGGCTATGATAGTGGTCATGCTGTAGCAGTGTGGATGTTGGTTGGGACCATCCGAATTTCAAGTCGTTGGCTATAACTCCCTGCACGGGAATTGGATTCAACACTTGGAATTAGCCAACGCTTTCGGCCTTTCCATCATCTTTCTGGTGTTAGCCATTATGAAATCCGTAGAGTTTCATAATGGTCTCGTAGTCGGCCTTTATGGTGACCACTAGAGCGGAGTCCGCCTTCAGATTCCATGGCTATGCCAGGCACTGTTGCGGGTTATCTGCTTTGTGTCTCATAAAATTGTAACCTCCATCCCATTTAATTACCTGTTCTTTTCCTTTTCCATTAATGGGGAGGATCATTTTGAGAAATGAAAGCATACATCAATTGTTATAATTCAATTTAACCATAATAGACTTGCAACCATTCCACTTGCTTGTTCCTATACATTTTCTTTTATCTCGCCATCTCATTGAAAATTTCGGGTTTTATTATTGATTGTTTAATAATTACTGTTAGGTTACTTGTTCGATTTTAAAGTTATTGAATGTAGGTAGTTTAGTTGTAGATTATTAGGGCTTAATTAGGGTTTATGATTTAGATTAGTTTTAGATAAGTGTGTTTACGGTTGTTAGTTTAAAGTAATTCCAGTTAGTTGTAATTTTAATGATTGAGTTTGGTTTAGTTAGTTTTGGGTTTGAGTAATTTTAGGTTGAGTTTGATTATTGAGTTTAGTTTAGGTAGTGAGTTAGGTTTTGGTTAGGGTTAATTTTCAAGTATTGTATATTATTGAGAATTTCAATTTTTATTTTAGCTAGTAAGTTTATAAAATTTTAAAATACTTGTCCGTTTGTCTGTCTGGCATTCAGATTTTAATTTATTTTTAAAGAATCGTTTGTTTGTCCGTCTGTGATTTATTAAATTATTTCTTTTATTCAAATTGTCAGTGTTGTCCGTCTGTTCATTGATTTTAATATATTTAAATTATTTAGATGGTCTGTAGATTTTCATTGTTTTTGATCGTCATCATGTTTCCGCACACACGATATGAACATGATAACATTATGGCTAGAGATTATGATCTCACAGAGCGTGAACTCGTCCGAGACTTTCATATTCTCCTGCAGGGATATGCCGGAAGCTGGTACTAGCAGATACGTGACCTGCATAGAGACTTGTGTTGGACGCAGCTTAAAGTGGAGTTCATGGAACGAATTGGATCTCGGCTTGATGACGCTCATATTTGGGAAAATATGTTCGCCCGCAGGCAGGAATCCAATGAACCATTCATCGAATTTTATGAATCCCTTGAGGCTATGGCTCTTCAACTCAGGACTCCGATTAGGGACACGGATCTACGAGACCTAGTTTTCAAAAATATGAGTTTCAAGTTGCAGGATCACTTAGCTGGACATGAGTTCTCGACCACCCGTGAGCTTGTCTGGAGGTGTCGTCGAATTGAGGACACTTGGCGTGAGTTGGAAATCAAGTATGGTCGACCTCCAGTTCAGCCTTATGAGCTTAATTCGATGAGACCGCCTGATCGGTTACCGGCTGGTTTGGAATCTTGTCTGCCTATGAACTCCCATCCTAGTGGAACGAGAGATTTTTGTCATTATGATACCAACATGCGTCATCATGAGTCCCCAGCCTCATTTAGCGGTGCTAATACCTCAAGCAGATTACCGGACTACGTCGAATGTAATGGAAGGGCGGGCGATGATCGTGAATCACCCGCTAGTTTTAGAGCACGGCCTTTTCGGGATTGCTTTCGGAGATCCTGGAGATATTTGTTCGCCAGGCGTCTCTTGAAGCGTGCCTGCGTGGAGTCAATTGTTGCAACTCCTGGCGACAATAGGCCCTACGCAGATATTTTTGTCAAGGGTCGCAAATTGACGGGCTTGCTTGATAGCGGAGCCAGTTTCAGTATCCTCGGAGCCGGAGCCTTGGACCTGCTGTCAGACTTGGGCTTGTATATGCATTCCATGCATGCTCATGTCCAGACTGCATCAGGGCACAAGAATCCAGTTCTGGGATACGTCACCACATTGGTGCGATTTAACAGCAATACCAAATTGATGAGATTCCTTGTTGTTCCTTCCTTGACGCACGCAGTGTATCTTGGAATTGACTCCTGGTATCTTTTCAAAATAGCACCAATCCAGGTCAACGCCTCGGAGCCTCAAAGCCCTGAATTCCATCTGCTGTCCCCAAAAGATCAGCAACGACTGGACCTCGTCAAACAACAGTTTCCGTCGTATAATGAGAAAGGCTTGGGTAGAACCAGTCTCGTGTCTCATCACATCGACACTGGTTCTGCTCGACCCATTAAGCAGCGGCATATGCTGTCTCGCCTGTTATACAGAAACTGTTGTATGACGAACTTGATCGTATGTTGTCTTTGGGGGTAATAGAGGAAAGTCAGAGTTCGTGGAGTTCTCGTGTGTACTGTTGCAACACTGCTCAGGGACGCCAACTTGACCATCAATGTTGAAAAGAGCAAGTTCGACAAGAAGGAGCTTGGCTTTGTAGTGATGGATGGTATCCTGCGCACCGTTTGGTTATCGATTTATCGATAGTGCCCTCAAACCGGGGAACCAAACGCGTCCCCAGGGTTGCGGATAGGGGAAGACCTTTCTCGAAAGGTTCGCTGCGAATGACCAATAAGCAGCCGCGGACAATGATCGGCAGTGAAGGGATAGTCTTAGGACAAATACCTGAGTGTCAATGATCTTCACTGTGACATGACGAAATATATGGCGTCATCAATTATCCATATATCCTGGCAGTAGGTAAAATGCTATGGGAACGGAAACCCAGACAGAAAACCAAATCATGCAGGTCCACAAGGGGAACCAAATTACGGTGCAGGGGATCGGATCCCCAGTACCGGCGGCAGAGGGTAGTGAGCGAGCAGGCTCCCGGGCGTCGTCATCCAGCGACTGCAATGTTATAGAAGTGGTGAACTTGGCTTCTGTAACAGATATAACTACAAGCAAACAGGACGCTATCACGGAGAACCCTTTCAGGCAAAAACCGCTGTTGGCAAGAACACCGATAAAACAAGTCACCGATTGCGGGGGGAGGCAGCAAACCCCAGAAACACTGTCAAAGTCAACATCACAGGTTAAATCATCGGAGACAGACGACAGACGGACTAACGAACGAAAGAAGGCAGAGTGCGTTGTGCAACCTGGCATCATTGCGGCCTTTGGGCGCAGTAGAAGGACTATGCGCACCCGGAGCGTCCAGTGCAAGACGTACACAATCCGGATCAAACTGCGACACCAACAGAGGCCAGTGTAAGACTGAGGGAGGGAGAAGTTTTGCCGTTGACCGACGCCACTTCAAACGCGACCCAAGCGATAGAAGCAAAAGAGCTAGGAAACGGGGGCCTCTCCCAAGAGGTGGCGCCAAATAACACAATCGCCCTTGACCGCGCCGAAGAGGAGCGGCTTACTCGGAAAGCGGGGACTATCGTCAAACAACTGAGGACTGCCTGCGAAGTGCAGAAAAACATAGGCAAGAGTGTCAAGAATGGCATTCTTGAACTGGAGGAGCTTTTTGGCCGCATAACGCACTACAGGCGGAGGTGGCTTGCAACCAAAAAGACACGCTCTCCCTCGAGGCATCAGTGGGTCCTAGCAGCAGCAAAAGAATGGCCGGTAGCCCAATTGAAGGCGACCGTGAGAAAAGGAGGAAGGACGAGACCATAAACGCAGTTGACACTCCAGGCGAGGAGTTTCATGTGGTGCGAAACAAGGCAGCGAAAAAAGCGGCCAAAAAGCTACTCCTAGAAAAAACAGACAAAGAGCTCAACCACGAAAAGAACAAAGAACCCCCGATATACCGCAGAAAACAAAAAGCAAACCGCGGCGCAAACCCTTGCGAGAGGCACTGCTTATTGAACCCACTAAGGGCCGAACCTACGCAGATGTCCTCCGTGAAATTAAAGGAGCGGTCAAGCCAGACGACACCAAAACTGCCATCAAAGCAGTTCGACCAACCCGGACCGGTGGCCTGCTGGTGGAATTCGGGCCAGAGGCCACAAACAAAGATGCATTCCGTGACGCGGTTCAAAAGGTTCTTGGAGATGCGGCAACGGTTGCCTCGCTTGAACCAATGGCCACCCTGGAAATCAGGGACCTCGACTGCGTCACGGACAAAGCTGAAGTAGAGGATGCCATTAGGAGGGAGTTCCCCAGCTTAAGTGAAGTCAAGGCAAGATTGACCCGTGAAAATACAAGGGGGCAACGCATGGCTATTTTCGAACTAGCTGATAAAGACGCCCAGCAAATCCTGGCGAAGGGCAACATTAAGATAGGTTGGGTGATTTGCAGGATACGGAGAAGAGCGATCCCTATCCGTTGCTTCAGATGCTTCGAATACGGACACACCGCGTATTGCTGTAGGGGACCCGACAGGAGATCTCTGTGCTACAAATGTGGTGAAACGGGGCACAAAAGGAAGGAGTGCATGAACGAGGCAAAATGTATTCTTTGCAAGGATGCTAAGCTAGCACCCGGCGACTTCAAACATGAGCCGGGGACAGGGAGATGCTGGGTTTTCAAGGAGGCCCTAACTAAAGCCAAATCGATACACAAATGATCCGTATCCTGCAGGTCAATTTGCACCGAAGCACAAACGCCCAGGACCTACTTGAGCAGTTTGCGAGGGATAAGAAAGCTGACCTCCTGTTGCTGAGCGAGCAACATCATAACAAGGACTCGCAAGCGTGGTACCCTGACAAATCTGGTACCTCGGCCATCTGGGTTCGAGACAGCGTCCGCCTTCAGGTGCAGGGCCATGGACGCGGGGATGGTTTTGTGTGGGTGCGGTGTTCAGGGATAACATATTTCAGTGTTTATCTGACGCCTAACGAGGCAATGCGATCTTTTCGAACCAAACTCGATGCCCTGGAGGACGCTGTCTCGAACACAGAGGGCCACATGCTGGTCGGGGGATACTTCAACGCTAGAGCCATTGAATGGGGTATGCCACAATCCGACCCAAGGGGAAAGCAAATCTTGGACATGGCGGCCAGAACAGCGCTTTTTGTCCTAAATACTGGTAACACCGCTACTTTCCGCCGCTAGGGTTGCGTAGGAACCATACCCGATGTGACACTCGCTTCGGAGTCCCTGGTACCTAGAGTACACAACTGGCGAGTACTAGAGGACTACTCGGCTAGTGATCACCAGTATATAGCGGTTGAGATTCACGACAGTGCCACTCTGCGTGCATATGCCCAAACTTCAATCCTCGGATGGAGGACTGGGAGGATGGACGTTGAGAGGTTCGCTGACGCGCTTACGGCAGGCGCACCGTTGCTGGGAGCTCCGCCAGGGAGTGGAGGGCCTACAGCCAAGGACTTGGTGAACTCAACTATGAGTACCATCATAGCTGCTTGCGAGTGTTCCATGCCCCGTCGGAGACCCCGACACGGTAAGCCTCCAGTAAACTGGTGGTCAAACGAGATCGCCGAACAAAGAAGCAAGTGTCACAAACTTCGGCGAGAGGCCCAGCGGGCGCGAACACGGGAGGAGGCAGATACTAGGCTAGCAGCATACAGGTCCGGCAGGAAATATCTTCGCAGGCTTATTAACAAGAGCAAGGCCCGATGCTGGCAAGACCTCGTGGACGATGTAAATAGGGATCCGTGGGGCCTTGGCTACAAGCTGGTCATGGGGAAACTTGGTGCCCTACGGAAGCCTTGTATACATGACGCGGAAAAGATGGACGCGATAGTGCGGGGACTCTTCCCCGCCCATCCCGTCCGTGTTGACGCTGTCCATGGTGAAACAGCAGTCGAGTGCCCACTTTTCACACAGCTGGAACTGGAGGAGGCAGTCCTCTCCCTGAAAGCGAGGAAGGCTCCAGGTCCAGATGGTGTTCCAGCTGAGGTTTTGCAGCTCGTCTATCACCATTGCCCTGACTTGCTGCTCAGCAGATTCAACGCTTGCCTACGGGACGGGGTTTTCCCGGTACGATGGAAGGTGGCGAGGCTCGTGCTGGTCAGCAAGGGGAAGGGAAATCCCGAATCGCCGTCTGCATACCGCCCGTTATGCATGCTAGACACGGCTGGGAAAGTGCTAGAGAAACTCATCAAGGGAAGACTCACTGACGCGATTCGTGCTGCTGGGGACCTATCTCCTCGGCAGTACGGCTTTAGAGCAGGACGTTCTACCATTGATGCGATTGCAGAGGTGGTGAACGCGGTCCAAAAGGCAGAGGCATATAGTCGCACCAAGCGACGGATCGTCGTGTTGGTGACACTCGACGTCAGGAATGCCTTCAACTCCGCTAGATGGGTGGATATTCTGGACACGCTGGAAAACTCTTTTCAAGTTCCAGAATATCTAATGCGGCTTTTGAGGAACTACCTAAAGGACCGAAGCCTGCTCTACGACACGACACAGGGCCAACGAAGGACGGAAATTACATCGGGTGTTGCCCAGGGATCTATCCTTGGTCCGGACCTGTGGAACGTGTCTTACGACGGGCTACTGAGACTTGAGATCCCAGATGAGTCGCGCTTGGGCGGCTATGCGGACGATGTTGCGGCTCTGGTCGCTGGACGCACCGTTGAACAAGCGCAACTTAGGCTAGGTATGCTAATGCGCCGAGTGAGGGACTGGATGACTGCTCGCGGGCTCAGTTTAGCACTGGAGAAAACCGAAGTGGTCATCTTGACAAAAAAGAGAATCCCTAGAGTAAGGATGATCAGTATTGGAGATATACAGATCGAATCGAAGCCAGCGGTGAAGTACCTGGGGCTACTGATCGACTCGAAGATGAGTTTCTCTGAGCAAATCAGGGCAACGGCTGAGAAGGCTGCTTCGGGAATATCGGCCCTGAGTCGACTTATGGCCAACGTAGGGGGACCCAGCCCATCAAGAAGACGCCTCTTGAAGAGTGCTGTAGGGTCAGTGCTAATGTACGGAGCAGAGGTATGGGGCGACGCTCTCAGCAAGGAGGTATACCGAAAATGATTGGCACAGGTACAGAGAAAAGGAGCACTGAGAATTGCATCTTCGTATCCAACAGTCTCCGACTCGGCGGTGAGAGTGATTGCAGGCGTGATACCTGTCGCCCTCCTTGCTAGAGAGCGCCGCGCTATTTACCTGCGCCGAAACGAGGATGCGAGGGAGATGGTTGTCCGCGAGGAGAGACAACGCTCGCTCAACGATTGGCAGCAGTCTTGGAGGAATTGCACGAAGGGAAGGTGGACTGCGCGCCTCATCCCGGATGTGAGACCGTGGCTAAATCGAAGGCATGGTGAGACTGACTTCTATCTGACCCAGCTTTTGAGCGGGCACGGGTGTTTTCAGTCTTACCTGCACAAGATCGGCAAGTCACGGTCTCCCGATTGTCGGTTTTGCCCAGGAGAGGAGGACAATGCCTGTCACACATTTTTTGCGTGTACCAAATGGGCCAGGCTGCGAAGGGAACTCTACAGGGAGACGAGAGAGCTCACCCCGGATAATATAGTTGCGGTGATGCTCGAATCGGTTGACAAATGGAACCAGGTGGCACATTATGCTCGGGCAGTCCTAAAATATAAAAGGGACTCACAGCAGCCGGAGGCACTGGGGCTGGGGGATCGCTCTTCTGGCAATTCCTCTTCCCCTCTCCCCTCCCGCTAGGAAAGGGACTCCCCAGCTTGAAGGCGCCCCACGGCGTAACAAAACGAGACCTGGCCCGAAGTAATGTGTCAAACGGTTCCAGGCTAGGTTCTCAAATTGACAGGAGGGGTGTTTTTTTTTTTTTTTTTGTGGTAGGGAGGTGAAGGCATTTATGCCCGCCGAATCTGGCAGTGTGGGACTCCCATGGGGGATACCTTTGGACTACCCACTAAACACCTCCCCTGTTAATCTGAGAACCTAGCCTGGAACCGTTTGACACATTACTTCAAGCTGGGGAGTCCCTTTCCTAGCGGGAGGGGAGGGGGGAAGAGGAATTGCCAGAAGAGCGATCCCCCAGCCCCAGTGCCTCCGGCTGCTGTGAAATGTGTATCGAAAATGTTAGCGAATTTGTGTATTTAGGCGCCAAAATAACGAAAACGGGTAATGAAAGAGACGAAATACGCCGAAGAATATAGCTCGTAAATAAAATGTCTTATTCAGTGTTGAGGATATTGAAGACCAGCTGCATACACAGGAAAATAAAGCTCCAAGTATACAAATCTGTGATAAGGCCTGTGTTATGCAATGGGTGTGAAACATGGACCCTAACCCAAGCACCACTTCCCATCCACCCTTCTGAGTGTGCAGTGAGTTTAGTGAGTGATTGTGAAGGAAAGTTAACCTTTAAATCTAACTAAGAACCACAATGTGAGTAAAACAAAATCTTTTCACTTTTGCGATTATAAATAAATTCTAATAGGGTTGGTAAATCCCCCAAACAATTAAGATTTGAGTACAGTGAGATATAATTAATCATTTAAAGTAGAGCCAAGTAAAATCAAAACCAGTTCCTTAGAGTTCGTACGTTACAGGTAAGAGTTTTCACTTATTAATGTTATAATGGAAGAACAATCAAATAAAAAGAAGGTACCCCCGACCCTGGGGAAAGGAAGGAGACTACTTTGAGAAAAATCAATGAGGAAATAGATGCCAAAAGAATAAAAAGAAACATCAAAGGCGACACCACGTGTAAGGTCAATAGCCTCAATACAAATGCTAACGGTAGTTTCAACGAACCAATGACACGTCGTTTTAGGGCTTTGGCTTTCAGACTGTCTATTTTGTTTAGAAAATAATTTGGAGCATGAACAATGTTTGTTAGATTGCTTTCTATTACCGGTCTTATTAGAGACTTAAAGGTGTTTAATGCCTTTTTGGGGGTAAGACCATGTTTGGGGGAGCTGATCTTGAAAGCTATGTTGATTGTTTTATTTGCTTTACTTAGAGACTTGTTGTAGAATTCATTGAAGTGATTTTGATTATTAAAGTTTCTGCCCAGGAAGGAGAAATTTTTTACCCAATCTAGTTGGTTGTTTCCATATTTTATTTAGTTGGGGTGGGTTTTGTTTGTGTAGAATTCTATGGCTTGTAATTTTTCCAAGTTCAATGGGAGGTTTAGCCTGTTGCATAGTTCTGTGAACTTGTTGAATTTTGTTTGGAGGTTATTGAGATTGTTGGGTCTATTTTTTCCTTTGCTTACGATTAGAAAGTCATCCGCAAATTGAATGAGTTTAGTTTGGCTGTCAGTGATTTTATGGAGACTAGATGTGTAGAGATTAAAGAGGAGCAGACTTAGCACGTCCCCTTGCGGAAGTCCATTGTTAATTTCGGTCGAATCCTTGCCTAGATGTAATTTCCTGTACATCAGGAAGTTTAAGATCCACGAGATATAATCATTCTTGCTGTTGAAGTTGGACATGATTTTGAGAAGTTCCGGAATATTTACTCTCTCATACACACTAGAAATATCACAGTTGATGATCATGATGTTTTTTGCTTTCTTGTTTTTGTTGAGAAGGTGTATTACCGTGTTTATGCATGAGATTGCCGACTTTCCTTTTCCATAAGCAAAACAGAAATTGCTCAGGATGTTTTGGTATTCAATGTCACTAGCAATCCTATTTTTATAAGGCAGTTAATTATTTTCAGCGGGATGCTTATGAGAGAGATAGGTCTGTAACTTTCTATTTTGTGCAATGGTTTGTTTTTCTTGGGGATAGGTACGATTTTGATGTCTCTTAGTTCATTATGTATGTTGTTATTTTTGAAGCTGTCGTTTATAGAATTAAGTAATGCTGATTTATTGTAATGATTTAGGGAGTTTATAATATTGTAATCAATTGCATCCAGTCCCGGAGATGATCTTTTTTTACGTTTATCTAGTACTATGAGTAGTTCGTGTATTTCAAAGGGTTCAGCTGGTTCTATGTTGTTGGGTGTATAAGGAGTCCAGTTGGTATTTAGCGCTTGATGTTTATTTTTAATTATTTGGAGGAAGTCTTTATTGTTTTCGGTGTCCCATTGCCATCTCGGGTTGTTGTTGTTGTTGTTCTTGATTGCATTGACCAAATTCCAAAACTGTTTTATATCTCCACTTTGGTTTATGTCATTGATTTTTTGATCCCACAGTTCTCTTTTTGCTTTAGTTACAGTTTCTCTCCATTTATTTTGTATCTCTAGAAACTTTGCTTCGTTTTCGTTGCTTTTCATTTTTCGGAAATTTGTCCAGGCTTTCGTTTTTTCCCTCCATAGGATGTTTATCTCTTTTGACCACCATGGTTTTGGACTGTGTTTGAATTTCTTCGCGCTTATCTGGTTGCTTTTGATTAGCTCATTGATTTTCTTCAGATTTTCTTCAAGATCGTTAGTGAAATTGATCGTGTTGATATCCTCCATGATTTCATTTCTGTTTGGTATTCGTCTTTTATTTTTGTTCCAATTTACAACTTGCAGTGTGAATTCAATGGAGGCGTGCTCACTCTTGCCTATTTTGTATTTTTTTGTGTTCCATTGATTCCAGTAGTTTAAATTGTTTCTTAGGGTGATGTCTGGAGCTGACATTTCTGTGGTCTGTTGATTGGTATTCCTAAAGAAGGTGAACGTGCCTGTGTTGAAGGGTGCTAATTTATATTTGTTTTACACGGCTTTAAGGATGTTTCCTTTTGCATTATTTGTTTTGTCTCCCAATCTTTGTGCCTTGCATTGAAGTCTCCTCCAATAATGAAGAGGTTTTTGTTGTTAACCACTTTTGTAATTTGATGGATTTGTTCTTTGAAAGTTGAGCTGCTTAGGTCAGGGGGAAAGTAGCACGCGCAGATGTTAATATTTGGTCTTAGATTAGTTGTGGTGATTATTATTGCCTCAATGTCTATGTTGTTGAGAGGTATTTCATTAAATTTTATTTTATTATTTGTTACTATGGAGACACCCCCTCCTTATTTTTCTGTTGTTATTTTGTTAATTAGTTGGTGGTTTTTGATTCTTACGATGGGTGATTTTTTTGTTAGAAGTGTTTCCTCTAGAAGTGCAATGTCTATTTTGTTTTTGTACATAATGTACTCTAGTGTATCTTTATTTTTGGTTATGCTTTGGATGTTATATTGGAGAAATTTTGTATTTTTGTAATCATTCATGTTTTTAAGTGTTGTTATTTGTCAGCCAGTCTGTATATTGTAGGTTGTTTGTATTAAGTCTTTTCTGACAGTGATTTGTAAGTGTTTGTATTGTTTCCTTGATTAAGTTTTATTCTATTTGTAAGTATTTGGTGTTGGTTTGGTTTTTACAGTTGTTGTTTAGTAGGTTGATTAGTTTCTCTATTGGTGTGACTTGATTTGCTGATTTGAAGATGTTTTCTGCTAGGGTGTTTTTCTCCATTAGCGAGTTGTAGAACTGTAGCAGTAGATGACTATTCATTGGGAAGTTTGTTGTATGATCGGTTGTTCTTGTGTTGCGTGTCCTTGTTGTTTCTGTGTAGGGTTTGGCTAGCATCAATTTATTTATTACGTTGTTAGAGTTTCTATTGTTTGATGATTTTGATTTTGTTAGAAGTGGAAACGCTGAGTCCATGGATTCGTTGTCTTTCAGTAATTCAAATTGGTTGTCGTTGTTCAGAATATTTCTTGCTTCTTTTAGGGTTATGTTTTTTATGGAACAGACTTTAACCTCCATGTCATAATTGATCCATTTGGGACATTATTTATCCATAGCGCTGTGGTTTATGTCTCCACATAAAAAGCATTTAGTGACTTTACATTCCTTATCCAAACATTCTTTGTCTCCACATTTTGCGCATCTTCTGTTGTCACCTTGAAACTCCTTACAGAAGTATTGAGTATGACCTAGCCTGAGACACTTTGTGCATTGTTTGGGTCTTAGGTAATAATACTCTACTGGTATGTTTAGGTAGTCCAGCCTTATTTGATCAGGAAGTTCCTCTCCCGAAAATGATACCTTAACTGTTTGGGTTGGAATGAAGTTCTCTCTGTTAGTTGGATCTCTCCTTTTGATTCTGTATACATTGACGATCTTTATATTTTTTTGTTGCATCCCGTGGGAGCTGCTTGGGATTCCGTTTTTACCTACTTCCTCTTCTGAAATGTTTAATAGTACTCCTTTT
>OZ017740.1:216948361-217060469 GCA_963969285.1 Odontomyia ornata
AGAGAAAAATTTCGCAAATGGTAAAACAAGATCCATTTCTAAGCTGTAGAAAAATCTGCGATGTTCTTGGACTTAATGATAAGAAGGAGGTTAGCGCAGAAACTGTGCGTAAAGCTGCCGTAGAAGCTGTATTTTCATCTCGTACGCCTAGAAGAAAACCTCTTGTAAGTTCCATAAACAAACAAAAAAGAATAACATTTGCAAAAGCATATATTGACAAACCAATAACGTTTTGGGATTACGTTTTATTTTCGGATGAGTCTAAATTTTGTATATTTGATGTAAATGGGCATAAGAGGGTCTGGCGAAAAGTAGGAGAAGCATTTAATCCCAAGAACACTATTAAAACAGTAAAACATGGAGGCGGTGGTGTTATGGTTTGGGGTTGCATGGCTGCTGCTGGAGTTGGAAATCTGACATTCATCGAAAATACTATGGATCAGAACTCTTATTTAGAGATTCTACGAAACAACATGAAACAAAGTGCAGCCAAATTAGGTATGCGAGAAGATTTCTTGTTTCAACAGGACAATGACCCTAAGCACACTGCGCATAAAGTTCGAATGTGGCTATTGTACAATACTCGCATGCTTGCTACACCGCCTCAAAGCCCTGATTTGAACCCTATAGAGCATCTTTGGAATGAGCTTGAGACAAAAATCCGAAAAAAGTGATATCGAGCAAGGCGCAGCTTAAGGATGTTATATTGGAGGAGTGAGGACTGAAGTCAGTAATTCAGATGAAAAGATATCCGACAAAATATTAAGAAAAGTATAATTCAAATAACTATACAAGACTATAATTACAATTTGTATCATTTTTTTTTAGGTGTACCATGACTTTTGTGGACTTCATTCATTGACTTTCCAACACATCATATGTAATAATATATTAATACGGCAGAATTTTCGTTTTGTTTTACATGAATTTAAAGTGTAATGATTATAGTTGAAGTAATACCAAAAAAAATTTTATCACTATAGGTTTTTTAAATAAAAATATCAAACAATTTTCATGATATTTATCACTGTACCTTGACTTTTGTGGAAGACTGTATATATATATATATATATATATATATATATATATATATATATATATATATATATATATATATATATATATATATATATATATATATATATATATATATATATATATATATATATATATATATATATATATATGAATATATATATATATATATATATGAATATATATATATATATATATATATATATATATATATATGAATATATATATATATATATATATATATATATATATATATATATATATATATATGAATATATATATATATATATATATATATATATATATATATATATATATATATATATATATATGAATGAATATATATATATATATATATATATATATATATATATATATATATGAATGAATATATATATATATATATATATATATATATATATATATATATATATATATATGAATGAATATATATATATATATATATATATATATATATATATATATATATATATATATGAATATATATATATATATATATATATATATATATATATATATATGAATATATATATATATATATATATATATATATATATATATATATATATATATGAATATATATATATATATATATATATATATATATATATATATATATGTATATATATATATATATATATATATATATATATATATATATATATATATATGAATATATATATATATATATATATATATATATATATATATATATATATATATATATGAATATATATATATATATATATATATATATATATATATATATATATATATCTATATGGCCCCATCGCTATTCAATTTGGCCCTGGAGTACGTCATAAGGAAGCTACCTGTCGATACGCGAGGTACATAACTATTCAAGTCGAGCCAAGTAGTAGCCTATGCAGACGACATAAACATTTTGTCACGGTCATTAACAACTGCCAAAGAACTCTTCCTGAAACTCGACAGCGAAGCAAAACTAGTAGGGCTACAAATAAAACAAAGCTCCTGACGCAGTCGAGGAAAAATACCTCAAGTATACAAAATATCACACTTGGCGAATACAGTATCGAAAATGTTAGCGAATTTGTGTATTTAGGCGCCAAAATAACGAAAACGGGTAATGAAAGAGACGAAATACGCCGAAGAATATAGCTCGTAAATAAAATTTCTTATTCAGTGTTGAGGATATTGAAGACCAGCTGCATACACAGGAAAATAAAGCTCCAAGTATACAAATCTGTGATAAGGCCTGTGTTATGCAATGGGTGTGAAACATGGACCCTAACCCAAGCACCACTTCCCATCCAACCTTCTGAGTGTGCAGTGAGTTTAGTGAGTGATTGTGAAGGAAAGTTAACCTTTAAAATCTAACTAAGAACCACAACGTGAGTAAAACAAAATCTTTTCACTTTTGCGATTATAAATAAATTCTAATAGGGTTGGTAAATCCCCCAAACAATTAAGATTTGAGTACAGTGAGATATAATTAATCATTTAAAGTAGAGCCAAGTAAAATCAAAACCAGTTCCTTAGAGTTCGTACGTTACAGGTAAGAGTTTTCACTTATTAATGTTATAATGGAAGAACAATCAAATAAAAAGAAGGTACCCCCGACCCTGGGGAAAGGAAGGAGACTACTTTGAGAAAAATCAATGAGGAAATAGATGCCAAAAGAATAAAAAGAAACATCAAAGGCGACACCACGTGTAAGGTCAATAGCCTCAATACAAATGCTAACGGTAGTTTCAACGAACCAATGGACACGTCTGAAACGGAAAAAACCAGTGAAGTTGCTAACGGTAAACTGTCTAGCGCTCCTAAAAGCATCGAAAAAACAACAGTAACAGAAACCACGCCAACCATATCCACGCCAATGGAAGACATCGAAAACTTCATGGCGGATACTTTAAACAAAATAGCTAAACCTAAAAACACCATTAAGCAGATGCTGAAAGAACATATGGATACCTTAAAGGAAAGCGAAAAACAAACAGCGGAATCAACGAAAACCGGACATAACATCAATAAATATGGACACGAGGAAAAAATTCTTTGTACTAATGGACCTTTCCAAAGAAAAGGCTAACGATAAAATGAGACTTACCCCAATGGCCTTCTACTCGATGAATAAAAGTATGAACATCAAAAACATCAAGGACATCAAGCAAGTAGGATACAATAGGTTAAAACTGATGTTCAACAAACCCGAGGAAGCCAATGAGGTAATCATGAACGAACAAATCAAAAAGAACAATTTCATTTGAGACATGGGATAATAAAAGGAGTACTATTAAACATTTCAGAAGAGGAAGTAGGTAAAAACGGAATCCCAAGCAGCTCCCACGGGATGCAAAAAAAAAAATATAAAGATCGTCAATGTATACAGAATCAAAAGGAGAGATCCAACTAACAGAGAGAACTTCATTCCAACCCAAACAGTTAAGGTATCATTTTCGGGAGAGGAACTTCCTGATCAAATAAGGCTGGACTACCTAAACATACCAGTAGAGTATTATTACCTAAGACCCAAACAATGCACAAAGTGTCTCAGGCTAGGTCATACTCAATACTTCTGTAAGGAGTTTCAAGGTGACAACAGAAGATGCGCAAAATGTGGAGACAAAGAATGTTTGGATAAGGAATGTAAAGTCACTAAATGCTTTTTATGTGGAGACATAAACCACAGCGCTATGGACAAATAATGTCCCAAATGGATCAATTATGACATGGAGGTTAAAGTCTGTTCCATAAGAAACATAACCCTAAAAGAAGCAAGAAATATTCTGAACAACGACAACCAATTTGAATTACTGAAAGACAACGAATCCATGGACTCAGCGTTTCCACTTCTAACAAAATCAAAATCATCAAACAATAGAAACTCTAACAACGTAATAAATAAATTGATGCTAGCCAAACCCTACACAGAAACAACAAGGACACGCAACACAAGAACAACCGATCATACAACAAACTTCCCAATGAATAGTCATCTACTGCTACAGTTCTACAACTCGCTAATGGAGAAAAACACCCTAGCAGAAAACATCTTCAAATCAGCAAATCAATTCACACCAATAGAGAAACTAATCAACCTACTAAACAACAACTGTAAAAACCAAACCAACACCAAATACTTACAAATAGAATAAAACTTAATCAAGGAAACAATACAAACACTTACAAATCACTGTCAGAAAAGACTTAATACAAACAACCTACAATATACAGACTGGCTGACAAATAACAACACTTAAAAACATGAATGATTACAAAAATACAAAATTTCTCCAATATAACATCCAAAGCATAACCAAAAATAAAGATACACTAGAGTACATTATGTACAAAAACAAAATAGACATTGCACTTCTAGAGGAAACACTTCTAACAAAAAAATCACCCATCGTAAGAATCAAAAACCACCAACTAATTAACAAAATAACAACAGAAAAATAAGGAGGGGGTGTCTCCATAGTAACAAATAATAAAATAAAATTTAATGAAATACCTCTCAACAACATAGACATTGAGGCAATAATAATCACCACAACTAATCTAAGACCAAATATTAACATCTGCGCGTGCTACTTTCCCCCTGACCTAAGCAGCTCAACTTTCAAAGAACAAATCCATCAAATTACAAAAGTGGTTAACAACAAAAACCTCTTCATTATTGGAGGAGACTTCAATGCAAGGCACAAAGATTGGGAGACAAAACAAATAATGCAAAAGGAAACATCCTTAAAGCCGTGTAAAACAAATATAAATTAGCACCCTTCAACACAGGCACGTTCACCTTCTTTAGGAATACCAATCAACAGACCACAGAAATGTCAGCTCCAGACATCACCCTAAGAAACAATTTAAACTACTGGAATCAATGGAACACAAAAAAATACAAAATAGGCAAGAGTGAGCACGCCTCCATTGAATTCACACTGCAAGTTGTAAATTGGAACAAAAATAAAAGACGAATACCAAACAGAAATGAAATCATGGAGGATATCAACACGATCAATTTCACTAACGATCTTGAAGAAAATCTGAATAAAATCAATGAGCTAATCAAAAGCAACCAGATAAGCGCGAAGAAATTCAAACACAGTCCAAAACCATGGTGGTCAAAAGAGATAAACATCCTATGGAGGGAAAAAACGAAAGCCTGGACAAATTTCCGAAAAATGAAAAGCAACGAAAACGAAGCAAAGTTTCTAGAGATACAAAATAAATGGAGAGAAACTGTAACTAAAGCAAAAAGAGAACTGTGGGATCAAAAAATCAATGACATAAACCAAAGTGGAGATATAAAACAGTTTTGGAATTTGGTCAATGCAATCAAGAACAACAACAACAACAACCCGAGATGGCAATGGGACACCGAAAACAATAAAGACTTCCTCCAAATAATTAAAAATAAACATCAAGCGCTAAATACCAACTGGACTCCTTATACACCCAACAACATAGGACCAGCTGAACCCTTTGAAATACACGAACTACTCATAGTACTAGATAAACGTAAAAAAAGATCATCTCCGGGACTGGATGCAATTGATTACAATATTATAAACTCCCTAAATCATTACAATAAATCAGCATTACTTAATTCTATAAACGACAGCTTCAAAAATAACAACATACATAATGAACTAAGAGACATCAAAATCGTACCTATCCCCAAGAAAAACAAACCATTGCACAAAATAGAAAGTTACAGACCTATCTCTCTCATAAGCATCCCGCTGAAAATAATTAACTGCCTTATAAAAAATAGGATTGCTAGTGACATTGAATACCAAAACATCCTGAGCAATTTCTGTTTTGCTTATGGAAAAGGAAAGTCGGCAATCTCATGCATAAACACGGTAATACACCTCCTCAACAAAAACAAGAAAGCAAAAAACATCATGATCATCAACTGTGATATTTCTAGTGTGTATGAGAGAGTAAATATTCCGGAACTCTTCAAAATCATGTCCAACTTCAACAGCAAGAATGATTATATCTCGTGGATCTTAAACTTTCTGATGTACAGGAAATTACATCTAGGCAAGGATTCGACCGAAATTAACAATGGACTTCCGCAAGGGGACGTGCTAAGTCTGCTCCTCTTTAATCTCTACACATCTAGTCTCCATAAAATCACTGACAGCCAAACTAAACTCATTCAATTTGCGGATGACTTTCTAATCGTAAGCAAAGGAAAAAATAGACCCAACAATCTCAATAACCTCCAAACAAAATTCAACAAGTTCACAGAACTATGCAACAGGCTAAACCTCCCATTGAACTTGGAAAAATCACAAGCCATAGAATTCTACACAAACAAAACCCACCCCAACTAAATAAAATATGGAAACAACCAACTAGATTGGGTAAAAAATTTCTCCTTCCTGGGCAGAAACTTTAATAATCAAAATCACTTCAATGAATTCTACAACAAGTCTCTAAGTAAAGCAAATAAAACAATCAACATAGCTTTCAAGATCAGCTCCCCCAAACATGGTCTTACCCCCAAAAAGGCATTAAACACCTTTAAGTCTCTAATAAGACCGGTAATAGAAAGCAATCTAACAAACATTGTTCATGCTCCAAATTATTTTCTAAACAAAATAGACAGTCTGAAAGCCAAAGCCCTAAAACGACGTGTCATTGGTTCGTTGAAACTACCGTTAGCATTTGTATTGAGGCTATTGACCTTACACGTGGTGTCGCCTTTGATGTTTCTTTTTATTCTTTTGGCATCTATTTCCTCATTGATTTTTCTCAAAGTAGTCTCCTTCCTTTCCCCAGGGTCGGGGGTACCTTCTTTTTATTTGATTGTTCTTCCATTATAACATTAATAAGTGAAAACTCTTACCTGTAACGTACGAACTCTAAGGAACTGGTTTTGATTTTACTTGGCTCTACTTTAAATGATTAATTATATCTCACTGTACTCAAATCTTAATTGTTTGGGGGATTTACCAACCCTATTAGAATTTATTTATAATCGCAAAAGTGAAAAGATTTTGTTTTACTCACGTTGTGGTTCTTAGTTAGATTTTAAAGGTTAACTTTCCTTCACAATCACTCACTAAACTCACTGCACACTCAGAAGGTTGGATGGGAAGTGGTGCTTGGGTTAGGGTCCATGTTTCACACCCATTGCATAACACAGGCCTTATCACAGATTTGTATACTTGGAGCTTTATTTTCCTGTGTATGCAGCTGGTCTTCAATATCCTCAACACTGAATAAGACATTTTATTTACGAGCTATATTCTTCGGCGTATTTCGTCTCTTTCATTACCCGTTTTCGTTATTTTGGCGCCTAAATACACAAATTCGCTAACATTTTCGATACGCATTTCACAGCAGCCGGAGGCGCTGGGGCTGGGGGATCGCTCTTCTGGCAATTCCTCTTCCCCCCTCCCCTCCCGCTAGGAAAGGGACTCCCCAGCTTGAAGGCGCCCCACGGCGTAACAAAACGAGACCTGGCCCGAAGTAATGTGTCAAACGGTTCCATGCTAGGTTCTCAGATTAACAGGGGAGGTGTTTAGTGGGTAGTCCAAAGGTATCCCCCATGGGAGTCCCACACTGCCAGACTCGGCGGGCATAAATGCCTTCACCTCCCTACCACAAAAAAAAAAAAAAAAAAAAAAACACCTCCCCTGTCAATTTGAGAACCTAGCCTGGAACCGTTTGACACATTATTTCGGGCCAGGTCTCGTTTTGTTACGCCGTGGGGCGCCTTCAAGCTGGGGAGTCCCTTTCCTAGCGGGAGGGGAGAGGGGAAGAGGAATTGCCAGAAGAGCGATCCCCCAGCCCCAGTGCCTCCGGCTGCTGTGAGTCCCTTTTATATTTTAGGACTGCCCGAGCATAATGTGCCACCTGGTTCCATTTGTCAACCGATTCGAGCATCACCGCAACTATATTATCCGGGGTGAGCTCTCCCGTCTCCCTGTAGAGTTCCCTTCGCAGCCTGGCCCATTTGGTACACGCAAAAAATGTGTGACAGGCATTGTCCTCCTCTCCTGGGCAAAACCGACAATCGGGAGACCGTGACTTGCCGATCTTGTGCAGGTAAGACTGAAAACACCCGTGCCCGCTCAAAAGCTGGGTCAGATAGAAGTCAGTCTCACCATGCCTTCGATTTAGCCACGGTCTCACATCCGGGATGAGGCGCGCAGTCCACCTTCCCTTCGTGCAATTCCTCCAAGACTGCTGCCAATCGTTGAGCGAGCGTTGTCTCTCCTCGCGGACAACCATCTCCCTCGCATCCTCGTTTCGGCGCAGGTAAATAGCGCGGCGCTCTCTAGCAAGGAGGGCGACAGGTATCACGCCTGCAATCACTCTCACCGCCGAGTCGGAGACTGTTGGATACGAAGATGCAATTCTCAGTGCTCCTTTTCTCTGTACCTGTGCCAATCATTTTCGGTATACCTCCTTGCTGAGAGCGTCGCCCCATACCTCTGCTCCGTACATTAGCACTGACCCTACAGCACTCATCAAGAGGCGTCTTCTTGATGGGCTGGGTCCCCCTACGTTGGCCATAAGTCGACTCAGGGCCGATATTCCCGAAGCAGCCTTCTCAGCCGTTGCCCTGATTTGCCCAGGGAAACTCATCTTCGAGTCGATCAGTAGCCCCAGGTACTTCACCGCTGGCTTCGATTCGATCTGTATATCTCCAATACTGATCATCCTTACTCTAGGGATTCTCTTTTTTGTCAAGATGACCACTTCGGTTTTCTCCAGTGCTAAACTGAGCCCACGAGCAGTCATCCAGTCCCTCACTCGGCGCATTAGCATACCTAGCCTAAGTTGCGCTTGTTCAACGGTGCGTCCAGCGACCAGAGCCGCAACATCGTCCGCATAGCCGCCCAAGCGCGACTCATCTGGGATCTCAAGTCTCAGTAGCCCGTCGTAAGACACGTTCCACAGGTCCGGACCAAGGATAGATCCCTGGGCAACACCCGATGTAATTTCCGTCCTTCGTTGGCCCTGTGTCGTGTCGTAGAGCAGGCTTCGGTCCTTTAGGTAGTTCCTCAAAAGCCGCATTAGATATTCTGGAACTTGAAAAGAGTTTTCCAGCGTGTCCAGAATATCCACCCATCTAGCGGAGTTGAAGGCATTCCTGACGTCGAGTGTCACCAACAGGACGATCCGTCGCTTGGTGCGACTATATGCCTCTGCCTTTTGGACCGCGTTCACCACCTCTGCAATCGCATCAATGGTAGAACGTCCTGCTCTAAAGCCGTACTGCCGAGGAGATAGGTCCCCAGCAGCACGAATCGCGTCAGTGAGTCTTCCCTTGATGAGTTTCTCTAGCACTTTCCCAGCCGTGTCTAGCATGCATAACGGGCGGTATGCAGACGGCGATTCGGGATTTCCCTTCCCCTTGCTGACCAGCACGAGCCTCGGCACCTTCCATCGTACCGGGAAAACCCCGTCCCGTAGGCAAGCGTTGAATCTGCTGAGCAGCAAGTCAGGGCAATGGTGATAGACGAGCTGCAAAACCTCAGCTGGAACACCATCTGGACCTGGAACCTTCCTCGCTTTCAGGGAGAGGACTGCCTCCTCCAGTTCCAGCTGTGTGAAGAGTGGGCACTCGACTGCTGTTTCACCATGGACAGCGTCAACACGGACGGGATGGGCGGGGAAGAGTCCCCGCACTATCGCGTCCATCTTTTCCGCGTCATGTATACAAGGCTTCCGTAGGGCACCAAGTTTCCCCATGACCAGCTTGTAGCCAAGGCCCCACGGATCCCTATTTACATCGTCCACGAGGTCTTGCCAGCATCGGGCCTTGCTCTTGTTAATAAGCCTGCGAAGATATTTCCTGCCGGACCTGTATGCTGCTAGCCTAGTGTCTGCCTCCTCCCGTGTTCGCGCCCGCTGGGCCTCTCGCCGAAGTTTGTGACACTTGCTTCTTTGTTCGGCGATCTCGTTTGACCACCAGTTTACTGGAGGCTTACCGTGTCGGGGTCTCCGACGGGGCATGGAACACTCGCAAGCAGCTATGATGGTACTTGGCTGTAGGCCCTCCACTCCCTGGCGGAGCTCCCAGCAACGGTGCGCCTGCCGTAAGCGCGTCAGCGAACCTCTCAACGTCCATCCTCCCAGTCCTCCATCCGAGGATTGAAGTTTGGGCATATGCACGCAGAGTGGCACTGTCGTGAATCTCAACCGCTATATACTGGTGATCACTAGCCGAGTAGTCCTCTTGTACTCGCCAGTTGTGTACTCTAGGTACCAGGGACTCCGAAGCGAGTGTCACATCGGGTATGGTTCCTACGCAACCCTAGCGGCGGAAAGTAGCGGTGTTACCAGTATTTAGGACAAAAAGCGCTGTTCTGGCCGCCATGTCCAAGATTTGCTTTCCCCTTGGGTCGGATTGTGGCATACCCCATTCAATGGCTCTAGCGTTGAAGTATCCCCCGACCAGCATGTGGCCCTCTGTGTTCGAGACAGCGTCCTCCAGGGCATCGAGTTTGGTTCGAAAAGATCGCATTGCCTCGTTAGGCGTCAGATAAACACTGAAATATGTTATCCCTGAACACCGCACCCACACAAAACCATCCCCGCGTCCATGGCCCTGCACCTGAAAGCGGACGCTGTCTCGAACCCAGATGGCCGAGGTACCAGATTTGTCAGGGTACCACGCTTGCGAGTCCTTGTTATGATGTTGCTCGCTCAGCAACAGGAGGTCAGCTTTCTTATCCCTCGCAAACTGCTCAAGTAGGTCCTGGGCGTTTGTGCTTCGGTGCAAATTGACCTGCAGGATACGGATCATTTGTGTATCGATTTGGCTTTAGTTAGGGCCTCCTTGAAAACCCAGCATCTCCCTGTCCCCGGCTCATGTTTGAAGTCGCCGGGTGCTAGCTTAGCATCCTTGCAAAGAATACATTTTGCCTCGTTCATGCACTCCTTCCTTTTGTGCCCCGTTTCACCACATTTGTAGCACAGAGATCTCCTGTCGGGTCCCCTACAGCAATACGCGGTGTGTCCGTATTCGAAGCATCTGAAGCAACGGATAGGGATCGCTCTTCTCCGTATCCTGCAAATCACCCAACCTATCTTAATGTTGCCCTTCGCCAGGATTTGCTGGGCGTCTTTATCAGCTAGTTCGAAAATAGCCATGCGTTGCCCCCTTGTATTTTCACGGGTCAATCTTGCCTTGACTTCACTTAAGCTGGGGAACTCCCTCCTAATGGCATCCTCTACTTCAGCTTTGTCCGTGACGCAGTCGAGGTCCCTGATTTCCAGGGTGGCCATTGGTTCAAGCGAGGCAACCGTTGCCGCATCTCCAAGAACCTTTTGAACCGCGTCACGGAATGCATCTTTGTTTGTGGCCTCTGGCCCGAATTCCACCAGCAGGCCACCGGTCCGGGTTGGTCGAACTGCTTTGATGGCAGTTTTGGTGTCGTCTGGCTTGACCGCTCCTTTAATTTCACGGAGGACATCTGCGTAGGTTCGGCCCTTAGTGGGTTCAATAAGCAGTGCCTCTCGCAAGGGTTTGCGCCGCGGTTTGCTTTTTGTTTTCTGCGGTATATCGGGGGTTCTTTGTTCTTTTCGTGGTTGAGCTCTTTGTCTGTTTTTTCTAGGAGTAGCTTTTTGGCCGCTTTTTTCGCTGCCTTGTTTCGCACCACATGAAACTCCTCGCCTGGAGTGTCAACTGCGTTTATGGTCTCGTCCTTCCTCCTTTTCTCACGGTCGCCTTCAATTGGGCTACCGGCCATTCTTTTGCTGCTGCTAGGACCCACTGATGCCTCGAGGGAGAGCGTGTCTTTTTGGTGCTTTTTGGTTGCAAGCCACCTCCGCCTGTAGTGCGTTATGCGGCCAAAAAGCTCCTCCAGTTCAAGAATGCCATTCTTGACACTCTTGCCTATGTTTTTCTGCACTTCGCAGGCAGTCCTCAGTTGTTTGACGATAGTCCCCGCTTTCCGAGTAAGCCGCTCCTCTTCGGCGCGGTCAAGGGCGATTGTGTTATTTGGCGCCACCTCTTGGGAGAGGCCCCCGTTTCCTAGCTCTTTTGCTTCTATCGCTTGGGTCGCGTTTGAAGTGGCGTCGGTCAACGGCAAAACTTCTCCCTCCCTCAGTCTTACACTGGCCTCTGTTGGTGTCGCAGTTTGATCCGGATTGTGTACGTCTTGCACTGGACGCTCCGGGTGCGCATAGTCCTTCTACTGCGCCCAAAGGCCGCAATGATGCCCGGTTGCACAACGCACTCTGCCTTCTTTCGTTCGTTAGTCCGACTGTCGTCTGTCTCCGATGATTTAACCTGTGATGTTGACTTTGACAGTGTTTCTGGGGTTTGCTGCCTCCCCCCGCAATCGGTGACTTGTTTTATCGGTGTTCTTGCCAACAGCGGTTTTTGCCTGAAAGGGTTCTCCGTGATAGCGTCCTGTTTGCTTGTAGTTATATCTGTTACAGAAGCCAAGTTCACCACTTCTATAACATTGCAGTCGCTGGATGACGACGCCCGGGAGCCTGCTCGCTCACTACCCTCTGCCGCCGGTACTGGGGATCCGATCCCCTGCACCGTAATTTGGTTCCCCTTGTGGACCTGCATGATTTGGTTTTCTGTCTGGGTTTCCGTTCCCATAGCATTTTACCTACTGCCAGGATATATGGATAATTGATGACGCCATATATTTCGTCATGTCACAGTGAAGATCATTGACACTCAGGTATTTGTCCTAAGACTATCCCTTCACTGCCGATCATTGTCCGCGGCTGCTTATTGGTCATTCGCAGCGAACCTTTCGAGAAAGGTCTTCCCCTATCCGCAACCCTGGGGACGCGTTTGGTTCCCCGGTTTGAGGGCACTATCGATAAATCGATAACCAAACGGTGCGCAGGATACCATCCATCACTACAAAGCCAAGCTCCTTCTTGTCGAACTTGCTCTTTTCAACATTGATGGTCAAGTTGGCGTCCCTGAGCAGTGTTGCAACAGTACACACGAGAACTCCACGAACTCTGACTTTCCTCTATTACCCCCAAAGACAACATACGATCAAGTTCGTCATACAACAGTTTCTGTATAACAGGCGAGACAGCATATGCCGCTGCTTAATGGGTCGAGCAGAACCAGTGTCGATGTGATGAGACACGAGACTGGTTCTACCCAAGCCTTTCTCATTATACGACGGAAACTGTTGTTTGACGAGGTCCAGTCGTTGCTGATCTTTTGGGGACAGCAGATGGAATTCAGGGCTTTGAGGCTCCGAGGCGTTGACCTGGATTGGTGCTATTTTGAAAAGATACCAGGAGTCAATTCCAAGATACACTGCGTGCGTCAAGGAAGGAACAACAAGGAATCTCATCAATTTGGTATTGCTGTTAAATCGCACCAATGTGGTGACGTATCCCAGAACTGGATTCTTGTGCCCTGATGCAGTCTGGACATGAGCATGCATGGAATGCATATACAAGCCCAAGTCTGACAGCAGGTCCAAGGCTCCGGCTCCGAGGATACTGAAACTGGCTCCGCTATCAAGCAAGCCCGTCAATTTGCGACCCTTGACAAAAATATCTGCGTAGGGCCTATTGTCGCCAGGAGTTGCAACAATTGACTCCACGCAGGCACGCTTCAAGAGACGCCTGGCGAACAAATATCTCCAGGATCTCCGAAAGCAATCCCGAAAAGGACGTGCTCTAAAACTAGCGGGTGATTCACGATCATCGCCCGCCCTTCCATTACATTCGACGTAGTCCGGTAATCTGCTTGAGGTATTAGCACCGCTAAATGAGGCTGGGGACTCATGATGACGCATGTTGGTATCATAATGACAAAAATCTCTCGTTCCACTAGGATGGGAGTTCATAGGCAGACAAGATTCCAAACCAGCCGGTAACCGATCAGGCGGTCTCATCGAATTAAGATTTGAGTACAGTGAGATTTAAAGTAGAGCCAAGTAAAATCAAAACCAGTTCCTTAGAGTTCGTACGTTACAGGTAAGAGTTTTCACTTATTAATGTTATAATGGAAGAACAATCAAATAAAAAGAAGGTACCCCCGACCCTGGGGAAAGGAAGGAGACTACTTTGAGAAAAATCAATTAGGAAATAGATGCCAAAAGAATAAAAAGAAACATCAAAGGCGACACCACGTGTAAGGTCAATAGCCTCAATACAAATGCTAACGGTAGTTTCAACGAACCAATGGACACGTCTGAAACGGAAAAAACCAGTGAAGTTGCTAACGGTAAACTGTCTAGCGCTCCTAAAAGCATCGAAAAAACAACAGTAACAGAAACCACGCCAACCATATCCACGCCAATGGAAGACATCGAAAACTTCATGGCGGATACTTTAAACAAAATAGCTAAACCTAAAAACACCATTAAGCAGATGCTGAAAGAACATATGGATACCTTAAAGGAAAGCGAAAAACAAACAGCGGAATCAACGAAAACCGGACATAACATCAATAAATATGGACACGAGGAAAAAATTCTTTGTACTAATGGACCTTTCCAAAGAAAAGGCTAATGATAAAATGAGACTCACCCCAATGGCCTTCTACTCGATGAATAAAAGTATGAACATCAAAAACATCAAGGACATCAAGCAAGTAGGATACAATAGGTTAAAACTGATGTTCAACAAACCCGAGGAAGCCAATGAGGTAATCATGAACGAACAAATCAAAAAGTTCGGAGTGAGAGCGTTCATACCGAACAATTTCATTATGAGACATGGGATAATAAAAGGAGTACTATTAAACATTTCAGAAGAGGAAGTAGGTAAAAACGGAATCCCAAGCAGCTCCCACGGGATGCAACAAAAAAATATAAAGATCGTCAATGTATACAGAATCAAAAGGAGAGATCCAACTAACAGAGAGAACTTCATTCCAACCCAAACAGTTAAGGTATCATTTTCGGGAGAGGAACTTCCTGATCAAATAAGGCTGGACTACCTAAACATACCAGTAGAGTATTATTACCTAAGACCCAAACAATGCACAAAGTGTCTCAGGCTAGGTCATACTCAATACTTCTGTAAGGAGTTTCAAGGTGACAACAGAAGATGCGCAAAATGTGGAGACAAAGAATGTTTGGATAAGGAATGTAAAGTCACTAAATGCTTTATATGTAGAGACATAAACCACAGCGCTATGGATAAATAATGTCCCAAATGGATCAATTATGACATGGAGGTTAAAGTCTGTTCCATAAGAAACATAACCCTAAAAGAAGCAAGAAATATTCTGAACAACGACAACCAATTTGAATTACTGAAAGACAACGAATCCATGGACTCAGCGTTTCCACTTCTAACAAAATCAAAATCATCAAACAATAGAAACTCTAACAACGTAATAAATAAATTGATGCTAGCCAAACCCTACACAAAAACAACAAGGACACGCAACACAAGAACAACCGATCATACAACAAACTTCCCAATGAATAGTCATCTACTGCTACAGTTCTACAACTCGCTAATGGAGAAAAACACCCTAGCAGAAAACATCTTCAAATCAGCAAATCAAGTCACACCAATAGAGAAACTAATCAACCTACTAAACAACAACTGTAAAAACCAAACCAACACCAAATACTTACAAATAGAATAAAACTTAATCAAGGAAACAATACAAACACTTACAAATCACTGTCAGAAAAGACTTAATACAAACAACCTACAATATACAGACTGGCTGACAAATAACAACACTTAAAAACATGAATGATTACAAAAATACAAAATTTCTCCAATATAACATCCAAAGCATAACCAAAAATAAAGATACACTAGAGTACATTATGTACAAAAACAAAATAGACATTGCACTTCTAGAGGAAACACTTCTAACAAAAAAATCACCCATCGTAAGAATCAAAAACCACCAACTAATTAACAAAATAACAACAGAAAAATAAGGAGGGGGTGTCTCCATAGTAACAAATAATAAAATAAAATTTAATGAAATACCTCTCAACAACATAGACATTGAGGCAATAATAATCACCACAACTAATCTAAGACCAAATATTAACATCTGCGCGTGCTACTTTCCCCCTGACCTAAGCAGCTCAACTTTCAAAGAACAAATCCATCAAATTACAAAAGTGGTTAACAACAAAAACCTCTTCATTATTGGAGGAGACTTCAATGCAAGGCACAAAGATTGGGAGACAAAACAAATAATGCAAAAGGAAACATCCTTAAAGCCGTGTAAAACAAATATAAATTAGCACCCTTCAACACAGGCACGTTCACCTTCTTTAGGAATACCAATCAACAGACCAGAGAAATGTCAGCTCCAGACATCACCCTAAGAAACAATTTAAACTACTGGAATCAATGGAACACAAAAAAATACAAAATAGGCAAGAGTGAGCACGTCTCCATTGAATTCACACTGCAAGTTGTAAATTGGAACAAAAATAAAAGACGAATACCAAACAGAAATGAAATCATGGAGGATATCAACACGATCAATTTCACTAACGATCTTGAAGAAAATCAATGAGCTAATCAAAAGCAACCAGATAAGCGCGAAGAAATTCAAACACAGTCCAAAACCATGGTGGTCAAAAGAGATAAACATCCTATGGAGGGAAAAAACGAAAGCCTGGACAAATTTCCGAAAAATGAAAAGCAACGAAAACGAAGCAAAGTTTCTAGAGATACAAAATAAATGGAGAGAAACTGTAACTAAAGCAAAAAGAGAACTGTGGGATCAAAAAATCAATGACATAAACCAAAGTGGAGATATAAAACAGTTTTGGAATTTGGTCAATGCAATCAAGAACAACAACAACAACAACCCGAGATGGCAATGGGACACCGAAAACAATAAAGACTTCCTCCAAATAATTAAAAATAAACATCAAGCGCTAAATACCAACTGGACTCCTTATACACCCAACAACATAGAACCAGCTGAACCCTTTGAAATACACGAACTACTCATAGTACTAGATAAACGTAAAAAAAGATCATCTCCGGGACTGGATGCAATTGATTACAATATTATAAACTCCCTAAATCATTACAATAAATCAGCATTACTTAATTCTATAAACGACAGCTTCAAAAATAACAACATACATAATGAACTAAGAGACATCAAAATCGTACCTATCCCCAAGAAAAACAAACCATTGCACAAAATAGAAAGTTACAGACCTATCTCTCTCATAAGCATCCCGCTGAAAATAATTAACTGCCTTATAAAAAATAGGATTGCTAGTGACATTGAATACCAAAACATCCTGAGCAATTTCTGTTTTGCTTATGGAAAAGGAAAGTCGGCAATCTCATGCATAAACACGGTAATACACCTCCTCAACAAAAACAAGAAAGCAAAAAACATCATGATCATCAACTGTGATATTTCTAGTGTGTATGAGAGAGTAAATATTCCGGAACTCTTCAAAATCATGTCCAACTTCAACAGCAAGAATGATTATATCTCGTGGATCTTAAACTTTCTGATGTACAGGAAATTACATCTAGGCAAGGATTCGACCGAAATTAACAATGGACTTCCGCAAGGGGACGTGCTAAGTCTGCTCCTCTTTAATCTCTACACATCTAGTCTCCATAAAATCACTGACAGCCAAACTAAACTCATTCAATTTGCGGATGACTTTCTAATCGTAAGCAAAGGAAAAAATAGACCCAACAATCTCAATAACCTCCAAACAAAATTCAACAAGTTCACAGAACTATGCAACAGGCTAAACCTCCCATTGAACTTGGAAAAATCACAAGCCATAGAATTCTACACAAACAAAACCCACCCCAACTAAATAAAATATGGAAACAACCAACTAGATTGGGTAAAAAATTTCTCCTTCCTGGGCAGAAACTTTAATAATCAAAATCACTTCAATGAATTCTACAACAAGTCTCTAAGTAAAGCAAATAAAACAATCAACATAGCTTTCAAGATCAGCTCCCCCAAACATGGTCTTACCCCCAAAAAGGCATTAAACACCTTTAAGTCTCTAATAAGACCGGTAATAGAAAGCAATCTAACAAACATTGTTCATGCTCCAAATTATTTTCTAAACAAAATAGACAGTCTGAAAGCCAAAGCCCTAAAACGACGTGTCATTGGTTCGTTGAAACTACCGTTAGCATTTGTATTGAGGCTATTGACCTTACACGTGGTGTCGCCTTTGATGTTTCTTTTTATTCTTTTGGCATCTATTTCCTCATTGATTTTTCTCAAAGTAGTCTCCTTCCTTTCCCCAGGGTCGGGGGTACCTTCTTTTTATTTGATTGTTCTTCCATTATAACATTAATAAGTGAAAACTCTTACCTGTAACGTACGAACTCTAAGGAACTGGTTTTGATTTTACGTGGCTCTACTTTAAATGATTAATTATATCTCACTGTACTCAAATCTTAATTGTTTGGGGGATTTACCAACCCTATTAGAATTTATTTATAATCGCAAAAGTGAAAAGATTTTGTTTTACTCACATTGTGGTTCTTAGTTAGATTTTAAAGGTTAACTTTCCTTCACAATCACTCACTAAACTCACTGCACACTCAGAAGGTTGGATGGGAAGTGGTGCTTGGGTTAGGGTCCATGTTTCACACCCATTGCATAACACAGGCCTTATCACAGATTTGTATACTTGGAGCTTTATTTTCCTGTGTATGCAGCTGGTCTTCAATATCCTCAACACTGAATAAGACATTTTATTTACGTGCTATATTCTTCGGCGTATTTCGTCTCTTTCATTACCCGTTTTCGTTATTTTGGCGCACACAAATTCGCTAACATTTTCGATACTGTATTCGCCAAGTGTGATATTTTGTATACTTGAGGTATTTTTCCTCGACTGCGTCAGGAGCTTTGTTTTATTTGTAGCCCTACTAGTTTTGCTTCGCTGTCGAGTTTCAGGAAGAGTTCTTTGGCAGTTGTTAATGACCGTGAGAAAATGTTTATGTTGTCTGCATAGGCTACTACTTGGCTCGACTTGAATAGTTATGTACCTCGCGTATCGACAGGTAGCTTCCTTATGACGTACTCCAGGGCCAAATTGAATAGCGATGGGGCCATATATATATATATATATATATATATATATATATATATATATATATATATATATATATATATATATATATATATATATATATTCATATATATATATATATATATATATATATATATATATATATATATATATATATATATATATGTATATATATATATATATATATATATATTCATATATATATATATATATTCATATATATATATATATATTCATATATATATATATATATTCATATATATATGTATATATATATATTCATATATATATATATATATATATATATATATATATATATATATATATATATATACTCATATATATATATATATATATATATATATATATATATACTCATATATATATATATATATATATATATATATATATATATATATATATATATATATATATATATATATATATATATACTACTATTTCCAAAAAATAAGGTGACATTTGTATTTAAACCGCGCATCGAAGAGGTGAATCATCACAACCGACTTCAAAGCCAGGATTGACACCAAATAAGGTTATGCTGTGTGTATGGTGGGATTGGAAGGGAATTGTTTATCATGAGATGCTAGAACCTGGCCAAACACTGAATTCAGCTCTGTACTGTCAGCAATTAACCAGATTGCAACAAGCAATTCCAGAAAACCGGCCAGAATTGATCGATCGAAATGGCGTTGTCTTCCATCATGACAATGCGAGACCACACACATCTTTGATGACCCGGCAAAAATTGACAGAGCGTGGCTGGGGAGTTTTGATGCATCCACCGTATAGTCCAGACCTTGCACCATCAGACTACCATTTGTTTCGGTCACTGCAAAACTTCCTTAATGAAAAGAAATTCACTTCAAAAAGTGACTGTGAAAATCACTTGGCCAAGTTTTTCGCCGATAAATCACAGAAGTTCTACACAGATGGAATAGTTGCTCTACCCAAAAAATGACAAAAGGTCATAGATAATATATGTGTATAAACATGTGTATATATATATATATATATATATATATATATATATATATATATATATATATATATATATATATATATATATATATATATATATATATATATATATATATATATATATATATTGTCAAGTGTTACGGTTCGCGGCCAATAATTTTAATGTTCCGGGGAAGTGAAAACGCAATGTCTTTTAAATTAAATTAAAAGAGTTTATTTACCAAAAAAATGCACAATCACTCATATAACTATTTCACAATTTTAATTAGAATCTAACTTTCACTTGTCAATTAAATTTCTATCGCAATTGTCTACTAAAATCACTACACACTCAAACAATCAATATCGCCTGTACTTCGCGTATCGCAGTTTTCTATCGCGGTTGTAATGAATGATCTCCCCATTTATTCAGCTCGCCTTTATATAGGGTCTCTACCTATTTACCCATTTCCCGTACATTTTTTTTTTTTTTTGTGGTAGGGAGGTGAAGGCATTTATTTTTATGTCTGGCAGTGTGGGACTCCAATGGAGGATACCTTTGGACTACCCACTAAACACCTCCCCCGTCAATCTGAGAACCTAGCCTGGAACCGTTTGACACATTACTTCGGGCCAGGTCTCGTTTTGTTACGCCGTGGGGCGCCTTCAAGCTGGGGAGTCCCTTTCCTAGCGGGAGGGGAGAGGGGAAGAGGAATTGCCAGAAGAGCGATCCCCCAGCCCCAGTGCCTCCGGCTGCTGTGAGTCCCTTTTATATTTTAGGACTGCCCGAGCATAATGTGCCACCTGGTTCCATTTGTCAACCGATTCGAGCCTCACCGCAACTATATTATCCGGGGTGAGCTCTCCCGTCTCCCTGTAGAGTTCCCTTCGCAGCCTGGCCCATTTGGTACACGCAAAAAATGTGTGACAGGCATTGTCCTCCTCTCCTGGGCAAAACCGACAATCGGGAGACCGTGACTTGCCGATCTTGTGCAGGTAAGACTGAAAACACCCATGCCCGCTCAAAAGCTGGGTCAGATAGAAGTCAGTCTCACCATGCCTTCGATTTAGCCACGGTCTCACATCCGGGATGAGGCGCGCAGAGTCCACCTTCCCTTCGTGCAATTCCTCCAAGACTGCTGCCAATCGTTGAGCGAGCGTTGTCTCTCCTCGCGGACAACCATCTCCCTCGCATCCTCGTTTCGGCGCAGGTAAATAGCGCGGCGCTCTCTAGCAAGGAGGGCGACAGGTATCACGCCTGCAATCACTCTCACCGCCGAGTCGGAGACTGTTGGATACGAAGATGCAATTCTCAGTGCTCCTCTTCTCTGTACCTGTGCCAATCATTTTCGGTATACCTCCTTGCTGAGAGCGTCGCCCCATACCTCTGCTCCGTACATTAGCACTGACCCTACAGCACTCATCAAGAGGCGTCTTCTTGATGGGCTGGGTCTCCCTACGTTGGCCATAAGTCGACTCAGGGCCGATATTCCCGAAGCAGCCTTCTCAGCCGTTGCCCTGATTTGCTCAGAGAAACTCATCTTCGAGTCGATCAGTAGCCCCAGGTACTTCACCGCTGGCTTCGATTCGATCTGTATATCTCCAATACTGATCATCCTTACTCTAGGGATTCTCTTTTTTGTCAAGATGACCACTTCGGTTTTCTCCAGTGCTAAGCTGAGCCTGCGAGCAGTCATCCAATCCCTCACTCGGCGCATTAGCATACCTAGCCTAAGTTGCGCTTGTTCAACGGTGCGTCCAGCGACCAGAGCCGCAACATCATCCGCATAGCCGACCAAGCGCGACTCATCTGGCATCTCAAGTCTCAGTAGCCCGTCGTAAGACACGTTCCACAGGTCCGGACCAAGGATAGATCCCTGGGCAACACCCGATGTAATTTCCGTCCTTCGTTGGCCCTGTGTCGTGTCGTAGAGCAGGCTTCGGTCCATTAGGTAGTTCCTCAAAAGCCGCATTAGATATTCTGGAACTTGAAAAGAGTTTTCCAGCGTGTCCAGAATATCCACCCATCTAGCGGAGTTGAAGGCATTCCTGACGTCGAGTGTCACCAACAGGACGATCCGTCGCTTGGTGCGACTATATGCCTCTGCCTTTTGGACCGCGTTCACCACCTCTGCAATCGCATCAATGGTAGAACGTCCTGCTCTAAAGCCGTACTGCCGAGGAGATAGGTCCCCAGCAGCACGAATCGCGTCAGTGAGTCTTCCCTTGATGAGTTTCTCTAGCACTTTCCCAGCCGTGTCTAGCATGCATAACGGGCGGTATGCAGACGGCGATTCGGGATTTCCCTTCCCCTTGCTGACCAGCACGAGCCTCGCCACCTTCCATCGTACCGGGAAAACCCCGTCCCGTAGGCAAGCGTTGAATCTGCTGAGCAGCAAGTCAGGACAATGGTGATAGACGAGCTGCAAAACCTCAGCTGGAACACCATCTGGACCTGGAGCCTTCTTCGCTTTCAGGGAGAGGACTGCCTCCTCCAGTTGTCAGGGTACCACGCTTGCGAGTCCTTGTTATGATGTTGCTCGCTCAGCAACAGGAGGTCAGCTTTCTTATCCCTCGCAAACTGCTCAAGTAGGTCCTGGGCGTTTGTGCTTCGGTGCAAATTGACCTGCAGGATACGGATCATTTGAGTATCAATTTGGCTTTAGTTAGGACCTCCTTGAAAACCCAGCATCTCCCTGTCCCCGGCTCATGTTTGAGGTCGCCGGGTGCTAGCTAGCATTTTGACTCGTTCGTGCACTCCTTCCTTTTGTCCCCTTTTCACCACATTTGTAGCACAGAGATCCCCTGTCGGGTCCCCTACAGCCATACGCGGTGTGTCCGTATTCGAAGCATCTGAAGCAGCGGATAGGGATCGCTCTTCTCCGTATCCTGCAGATCACCCAACCTATCTTAATTTTGCCCTTCGCCAGGATTTGCTGGGCGTCTTTATCAGCTAGTTCGACAATAGCCATGCGTTGCCCCCTTGTGTTTTCACGTGTCAATCTTGCCTTGACTTCACTTAAGCTGGGGAACTCCCTCCTAATGGCATCCTCTACTTCAGCTTTGTTCGTGACGCAGTCGAGGTCCCTGATTTCCAGGGTGGCCATTGGTTCGAGCGAGGCAACCGTTGCCGCATCTCCAAGAACCTTTTGAACCGCGTCACGGAATGCATCTTTGTTTGTGGCCTCTGGCCCGAATCCCACCAGCAAGCCACCGGTCCGGGTTGGTCGAACTGCTTTGATGGCAGTTTTGGTGTCGTCTGGCTTGACCGCTCCTTTAATTTCACGGAGGACATCTGCGTAGGTTCGGCCCTTAGTGGGTTCAATAAGCAGTGCCTCTCGCAAGGGTTTGCGCCGCGGTTTGCTTTTTGTTTTCTGCGGTATATCGGGGGTTCTTTGTTCTTTTCGTGGTTGAGCTCTTTGTCTGTTTTTTCTAGGAGTAGCTTTTTGGCCGCTTTTTTCGCTGCCTTGTTTCGCACCACATGAAACTCCTCGCCTGGAGTGTCAACTTCGTTTATGGTCTCGTCCTTCCTCCTTTTCTCACGGTCGCCATCAATTGGGCTACCGGCCATTCTTTTGCTGCTGCTAGGACCCACTGATGCCTCGAGGGAGAGCGTGTCTTTGTGGTGCTTTTCGGTTGCAAGCCACCTCCGCCTGTAGTGCGTTATGCGGCCAAAAAGCTCCTCCAGTTCAAGAATGCCATTCTTGACACTCTTGCCTATGTTTTTCTGCACTTCGCAGGCAGCCCTCAGTTGTTTGACGATATTCCCCGCTTTCCGAGTAAGCCGCTACTCTTCGGCGCGGTCAAGGGCGATTGTGTTATTTGGCGCCACCTCTTGGGAGAGGCCCCCGTTTCCTAGCCCTTTTGCTTCTATCGCTTGGGTCGCGTTTGAAGTGGCGTCGGCCAACGGCAAAACTTCTCCCTCCCCCAGTCTTACACTGGCCTCTGTTGGCGTCGCAGCTTGATCCGGATTGTGTACGTCTTGCACTGGGCGCTCCGGGATGCGCATAGTCCTTCTACTGCGCCCAAAGGCCGCAATGATGCCAGGTTGCACAACGCACTCTGCCTTCTTTCGTTCGTTAGTCCGTCTGTGGTCTGTCTCCGATGATTTAACCTGTGATGTTGACTTTGACAGTGTTTCTGGGGTTTGCTGCCTCCCCCCGCAATCAGTGACTTGTTTTATCGGTGTTCTTGCCAACAGCGGTTTTTGCCTGAAAGGGTTCTCCGTGCTAGCGTCCTGTTTGCTTGTGGTTTCATTTGTGGGATGTTTTTGATCTGTTGATTTTATTTGCTCCATTTTATTGGGTCCCCCCTCGGAGCCGCTATCTCCGTTCGTGTGTGTAGTCGCCTTTTTGGTCCCATGGTTATCTTTGCAGAGCAGGGAGGCCATGCGAGGGTTGGCACAAGCCCTTATGGGGACAAGTGCTCAGAGCCAGACCAGCGCTAATCGGGAGTCCGTCTCAACCGAACCTACACCACCAACCCAATGGTGCGAACTTCGAACGTACTCCGAGGCCTGCCAAGGTTTTACCGGGACGGAGACGGTATGATAGTTGAATTGGAGCCGTTCACACACGAGTTTCACCTCGGCGCTACTGTGCTAAGCAACTAGGTCCAAACCATCACATCATTACCTGCACAAGATCGGCAAGTCACGGTCTCCCGATTGTCGGTTTTGCCCAGGAGAGGAGGACAATGCCTGTCACACATTTTTTGCGTGTACCAAATGGGCCAAGCTGCGAAGGGAACTCTACAGGGAGACGGGAGAGCTCACCCCGGATAATATAGTTGCGATGATGCTCGAATCGGTTGACAAATGGAACCAGGTGGCACATTATGCTCGGGCAGTCCTAAAATATAAAAGGGACTCACAGCAGCCGGAGGCACTGGAGCTGGGGGATCGCTCTTCTGGAAATTCCTCTTCCCCTCTCCCCTCCCGCTAGGAAAGGGACTCCCCAGCTTGAAGGCGCCCCACGGCGTAACAAAACGAGACCTGGCCCGAAGTAATGTGTCAAACGGTTCCAGGCTAGGTTCTCAGATTGACAGGGGAGGTGTTTAGTGGGTAGTCCAAAGGTATCCTCCATGGGAGTCCCACACTGCCAGACTCGGCGGGCATAAATGCCTTCACCTCCCTACCACAAAAACAAAACCAAAAAAAAAAACCATCACATCCGCCAGCCCAAAGCGTCAATTCCAGTTCGTTGTCCAAAGCGTAGTCCAGATACAATAAGAGTCGTTACCTGTCATCCCAGGAGGGAACCTCACGGCACCCCCCATATCCTCGGGTCCATGGGGGCGGCACTCCCCAAAGAATGCTAGCCTCCAAGAATGTTCTTGTCGACCGGATTTCTCCCTGCGGGAATTTCCTCGGGTACGTGGGGGCGGAACTCCCCAAAGAATGCTAGCCTCCAAGAGTGGTCTTGTCGACCGGCATTCCCCCTGCGGAGTTTCCTCGGGTACGTGGGGGCGGAACTCCCCAAAGAATGCTAGCCTCCAAGAGTGATTTCTCGTACATTGGCGAATGTTCTACCGATAGGTACCTGGTAGATTCGAGCAAATTAATGAATTGAGTGACGTCACTTTCAGATGTTGATCATGCTTGGTGGGTTCTCGGGGTTTCGAGTAAATTCATTTTGTTGATGCTCTTAATGGTTGTGAAAACAATTGCGACAGTAGCTCGCAGAATTCTTTGTACATGTAACACTGCCCCCACCTCAGTTATTTTCGCCCCGAAAAGATGCGTCGCCAGTTGTAGTCAATTCTCCCTGGATGTAATATGGGGCAAGACGGTCCAGGTGCACGATTTTAATTTTGGCTCTTGGCTTTCGATGTTCCTGTATTCGGTATACGACGTCGTTGATTCGCTTTGTAACTCGGTATGGTCCCTCCCAATTATGTTGCAACTTTGGAGACCTACCCTTCCGTCGCTGTGGGTTATATAGCCATACCAAGTCATCTTGCTGGGAGCCAGTAGAATTTGCCTTGAGATCATACCTAGTCTTCATGCGGTCAGTAGCCGATTCGAGGTGTTTTTGCACTGTCCGATGTATCTGGTTCAACAGTTGCCTTGGCTCACTTGCGTACTCCGAGATCGTTTGGGGTTCTCAGGGGGTGTCCCGAACTTTATATCAGCCGGCAGACGGATAGTCTTTCCAAAAATGACTTTGGCTGGGGCTTGACCCGTCGATGCATGTTCGGCAGCTCTGTACGCCATCAAAAATAGTGGGATATGTCGGTTCCAGTCCCTTTGGTTCTCGTCAACCATCTTGGCCAGATGTTTATTGAGCGTGCCGTTGAAACGTTCGACCATTCCATTGGATGGGGGATGCAGCGGTGTTGTCCTCGTTTTCCGTACTCCCAGCAGCTCGCACATTTCGCCAAAAACTAGTGACTCAAAGTTTCGGCCTTGATCTGAATGTAGTTCGCAAGGAACGCCGTACCTACTGACCCAATTTAACACTAGCTGTTCGCGTACAGTAGTTGCTTCCTGGTTGGGAATGGGGTAGACCTCAGGCCACTTGCTGAAATAATCGGCTACAACCAGCGTGTATCGATTTCCCCATTCGGATTCACGAAAGGATCCTGCGATGTCAACAGCAATCCTTTCAAACGGTACACCCACGTTGTAGGTTTGCATTTGTCCTCTCAGTCGTCGCTTTGGGCCTTTGACGGAAGTGCAAATTGTGCATCTGCGGAACCAGTCCTCTACGTCTTCTCGAGCATGGAGCCAGTAAAACCTCTCCCGCAATTTCGCTAAGGTCTTGTTAACGCCAAGGTGGCCTCCCGAGGATCCTTCGTGCATCTCCTTAACTACATCGTGGATTCGGCTTTTGGCAAGTATAGCTTGCATCCTATAGGAGCTGCCATCCGCCGTTTCCCATTTCCGCTTGAGTACGCCACCCTCCACCTGAAGAGAGTTCCATTGTGCCCAATAGCTTTTCAGGGTTGCGCCATGCATTGAATGGTCTTTCCACTCTGGTCGCCCAGTTTTCTCCTTCTATACGAGCAATTGTCCGATGTCTTCATCGGCTAACTGGGCATTTCGAATCTCCTCCGGTGACCAACCTTCATCGAATTCGGTCGTTATCAATCGCAGATCAACGGGCTGTTCCTTTTCCTCAATCCGTCGGCAATGCTTGCAGTCAGCATTTCCATGAACTCCACCCTTGCGATGAACAATTTCGTAGTCGTATGACTGCAATCTTTCGATCCATCTCGCAACTTGTCCCTCGGGGTTTTTGAAGTTGAGCAGCCATCTCAGTGATGCATGGTCAGTTCGGAGAACAAATTTCTGGCCATATAGGTACTTGTGGAACTGCTTGGTGGCCTCTATTATAGCCAATAGCTCCTTCCTGGTCACGCAGTAGTTCCTCTCACTTTTTGAGAGAACTCGACTGTAATACGAGAGGACTCTTTCTTCGCCATCGATCTGCTGGGAGAGTACAGCTCCAATACAGCCGTTGCTCACATCGGTGTCAACTACAAACATTTTTCCGGGTTTCGGATATGCCAGCACGGGTGATCCACACAGCTTCTCCTTCAATGTATCACAGGCTACCTGGCGTTGTTCATTCCAGACATACGGTCGATTTTTCTCGGTTAACTGATGGAGACACTTAGCTATTTTGGCAAAATCTTTGACGAATCTTCGATAGTAGGTTGCCAGACCCAGAAAACTTCGTAGTTGGCGCTTGTTGTTTGGTGTTGGCCAGCTTTTCACGGCTTCAATTTTCTCAGTGTCTGTTTGGACCCCTTCTGCTGATACGACGTGTCCCAGGTATTTTACTTCAGCTGCGAAAAGGGTACACTTGTCGGGACTAAGTTTCAAATTTGCCAGTCGCAATCGGGAGAAAACCTCTTCTAAGTTCCGCACATGCTCTTCGAACGTTCTCCCGATGACAATGATGTCATCTAGGTACACCAAGCAGTTTTTCCAGGTGAGGCCACGTAGCACGTACTCCATCAAGCGTTCGAAAGTGGCTGGAGCATTGCAAAGCCCAAATGGCATCACCACAAATTGCCACAATCCGGTCCCAACGGAAAATGCGGTCTTCTCTCGGTCCTTCTTGTCGATTTCTACCTGCCAGTAGCCACTCTTGAGATCGAGTGTAGAAAACCATTTTGCGGCTAACTATCTTTCTTAGTGACGTCGTTAAGCTACCTATAGTCGACACGAAAACGAGTGCTACCATCCTTTTTCTTCACTAGAACTACAGGCGCGGCCCATGGACTGACAGAAGGTTCAATAATGCCTTGTTTTTCCATGTCCGAGATCAGCGCGCTCACTTCTCCTTGTTTGGCTATAGGCAGACGTCTCAGTGCTCGTTGAATCGGCTTGGCTCCCTGTGTATCTATGACGTGAGTTACCAGACTCGTTCGGCCTTGGTCATGCGGGCTTGTTGAGAAGATGTCACTGTACTTGGTGACCAGATCAGAGGCTCGTTTGAATGGCTGCACTGGCAATTTGACCTGCTTCAATATTGCAGACGTGGATTCCCGGGCTTTGTCTGTGTCTTTTTCCTTTTCCAATGATGGTCGTGAGTAGCTCCCAAAGAGGTGATGGTGGAAACAGGCTGGCAGCTGCCGATGACTTCTCCCGCTTTGATGCTCGTGGTTGAGTCTGCGGTGTTAAGGACTCTAACCGGCACATATCCGTTCCTTAAAGATCTTACAAGGCTTCGTCCTACAATCAAACTGCGCAATGCGGACGTCTTCGTTGGCTCTATCAGATAAGATCGGTGGTCTCCAGAATCACCATCAAGCTTGGCCCACATACCACTACATTCATCTTGGGAATTTGGACGCTGGGATCCTCCATCAGTACTTCTACATTCCGCCATTTCAATACCCGTTTGCCCAAATCCAACGTGATTCCATGTGGTCGCAGAAAATCCATTCCGAGAATGCAGTCATCCATAATGCTCGCGACCAGAAAATTATGTCGGAACGCAAGGTCTCCCAACTGTATCTGGAGGTTGACCTCTCCATGAACAGGTGCAGTTTCTCCCGTAGCTGTCCGTAGTGAGAAAATTCTGCCCTTGTGAAGTTGTTGCTGTCTAACTAGGTCTGGTCAGATAATCGATCGGGTTGCACCAGTGTCGATTGTTATGGTGCAGTGTTCTCCGTCAACTTGACCCGGAAGGCAAAAGTCCGCTTCTCCACGATGTAGTCTTGATACGGTGATGGTGGTGCTGGGGACGTCGATCCTCCTAGCCAACCTCTGCCCCACGAAGTTGGCTCTTACATGTTTCTCGACCCCTCTGTTTGAAGGGCTTCCATTCTGGGCTCCTGACTCGGTCTGGATCTCTTCCTAGATGCACACCCTGGACAATAGCTCGGTTTTCTTAGCTTCTTGCAATATCTTTGCAAGTGCCCCTTCTCTCCGCAATTCCAACATCTAGGCGCACCATTTACATGCGGGTCTCGCTCAATTTCCACGCGCTCACACCTGCACTCGTCTGTCACTACCTCACGAACCCGGGTAGTGGTACGAGTCACATTTTTCACTGCCTCAAAGTTCAGACTGTAAGCCAATGCGTCCTTAACCGTTTACTTTTGAGCTAAACGCACGGCTTGTTGCAATTCCGGGTCCTTTAGTGCGCTGATAAATGCTTCTGTCGCTGCATCATCTCGATGTTCTAGGTCGTAGGCTGGGTAAGCCAAAAGTGCTAGTCGCTCAATGTCTTGGGCTAGCTGCTGTAGGGTTTCGCCAGACTTCTGCACCGGATGCCTTAGCTGTGACCGATAAATCTGCTTTAGATGATCGTCTCCATAACGCATGTCGAGCGCATTCATTATAGCATTCGGGTTTGAGTGCAATTCAACGGGGATCGTCTGCAAAAGCTCGGCAGTTGGGCCTCTTAAAGCAAGAATCAGTGCAGTTGCTCGTTCCTGCTCGTTCCAGTGATTTGCCCTTGCGGCAGCTTCAAACTGGGTCTTGTAAATACTCCAGACCATTTGCCCATCGAATATTGGTGCTTGCACATTTCTGGATGTGCTTTGCGCTGCGGTTATAAGCGGGGCTGGTGAAGTGGTTACTACTGCCTTCGCTGCTTCCAATTCTTTTTTCGCTTTCTCCATCTCATGGTTCATTCTCTCTTCGACCTGGCTGACCTTTTCCTCAACCTGGTAAACCTTTTCCTCGACCTGGTCAACCTTTTCCTCGACGCCTTTAATTTGTTTGTTCAGATGACCTGACCGAGCTCCGCTTTTATTTTGGTTGACTGTTTCTCCAGCTTCTGTGTGATGTCTGCCTTGATTTCGATCGCTTGTTGGTCTAGCTTCGCTGATTGTTCATTTAGCTTCGCAGTTAAACTGGATGACTGTTCATTTAGCTTCGCTGATTGTTCATCTAGCTTCGCAGTCAGACTGGATGACTGTTCATTTACCTTCGCTGATTGTTCATCTAGCTTCGCAGTCAGACTGGATGACATCAGCATTGACATTTGCATTAGCGCATTTTCTGGCTCCTTTGATTTTGGTGTTTCTACTTCTCCACCTTCTGCGCCTTTTTCCGCATCTGAGTGCTCACCCGAATCCAGATTCACGCCTTCCGACTCGATCGCGTCACGCAAGCGTGCAATCAGTATGGCCTTTGTACCTTGTTTGGCCAGATTCCGCTGTTCCAACTCCTCCTTGAGCTCCGATATGGTCAATTGATCAATTTTTAGATGAAAGTTTCCTGGCATTTTTATTGTTTCGGTTATTTGTCCACCAGTTTCCATGTTATATTTCACAACTGTGCAGTTTAAAAATGTTTAAGTGTTTTCACTTTTCGAAATTTTCTTTCTCACTTCTCGACACAACTGTCGCGTGTTTTGGTTCGCGGCCAATAATTTTAATGTTCCGGGGAAGTGAAAACACAATGTCTTTTAAATTAAATTAAAAGATTTTATTTATTTACCAAAAAAAAAAATGCACAATCACTCATTTAACTATTTCATAATTTTAATTAGAATCTAACTTTCACTTGTCAATTAAATTTCGATCGCAATTGTCTACTAAAATCACTTCACACTCAAACAATCAATATCGCCTGTATTTCGCGTATCGCAGTTTTCTATCGCGGTTGTAATGAATGATCTCCCCATTCATTCAGCTCGCCTTTATATAGGGTCTCTACCTATTCACCCATTTCTCGTACATTGGCGAATGTTCTACCGAGAGGTACCTGGTAGATTCGAGCAAATTAATGAATGGAGTGACGTCACTTTCAGATGTTGATCATGCTTAGTGGGTTCTCGGGGTTTCGAGTAAATTCATTTTGTTGATGTTCTTAATGGTTGTGAAAACAATTGCGACAGTAGCTCGCAGAATTCTTTGTACATGTAACACTGCCCCCACCTCAGTTATTTTCGCCCCGAAAAGATGCGTCGCCAGTTGTAGTCAATTCTCCCTGGATGTAATATGGAGCAAGACGGTCCAGGTGCACGATTTTTATTTTGGCTCTTGGCTTACGATGTTCCTGTATTCGGTATACGACGTCGTTGATTCGCTTTGTAACTCGGTATGGTCCCTCCCAATTATGTTGCAACTTTGGAGACCTACCCTTCCATCGCTGTGGGTTATATAGCCATACCAAGTCATCTTGCTGGGAGCCAGTAGAATTTGCCTTGAGATCATACCTAGTCTTCATGCGGTCAGTAGCCGATTCGAGGTGTTTTTGCACTGTCCGATGTATCTGGTTCAACAGTTGCCTTGGCTCACTTGCGTACTCCGAGATCGTTTGGGGTTCTCAGGGGGTGTCCCGAACTTTATATCAGCCGGCAGACGGATAGTCTTTCCAAAAATGACTTTGGCTGGGGCTTGACCCGTCGATGCATGTTCGGCAACTCTATACGCCATCAAGAATTATGAGATGTGCTAGTCCCATTGGTTCTCCTCAACCATCTTGGCCAGGTGTTTATTGAGTGTGCCGTTGAAACGTTCGACCATTCCATCGGATTGGGGATGCAGCGGTGTTGTCCTCGTTTTCCGTATTCCCAGCAGCTCGCACATTTCACCAAAAACTAGTGAGTCAAAGTTTCGGCCTTGATCCTTGATTTGCAAGGTACGCCGTACCTACTGACCCAATTTAACACTAGCTGTTCGGCTACAGTAGTTGCTTCCTGGTTGGGAATGGGGTAGACCTCAGGCCACTTGCTGAAATAATCGGCCACAACCAGCGTGTATCGAGTTCCCCACTCGTATTCAGGAAAGGGTCCTGCGATGTCAATAGCAATCCTTTCAAACGGTACCCCACGTTATAGGTTTGCAATTGTCCTCTCAGTCGTCGCTCTGGACCTTTGACGGAAGCGCAAATTGTGCATCTGCGACACCAGTCCTCTACGTCTTCTCGAGCGTGGAGCCAGTAGAACCTTTCCCACAATTTCGCTAAGGTCTTGTTAACACCAAGGTGGCCTCCCGAGGATCCTTCGTGCATCTCCTTAACCACATCACGGATTCGGCTTTTGGGAGGTATAGCTTGCATCCTATAGGAGCTGCCATCTGCTGTTTCTCATTTCCGCTTGAGTACGCCACCCTCCACCTGCAGGAAGTTCCATTGTGCCCAATAACGTTTCAGGGTTGCGCCATGCATCGAAACGTCCTTCCGCTCAGGGCGCCGGGTTATCTCCTTCCATACGAGTAATGATCGGATGTCTTCATCGGCTAGCTGGACGTTTCGAATCTCCTCCGATGAGCAACCTTCATCGAATTCGGCCGTTATCACTCGCTTATCAACGGTCGGCTCCTTTTCCTCAATCCTTTGGCAATGCTTGCAGTAAGCTGGACATGGACGACTAGATAGGGCGTCAGCATTTCCGTGAACTCCGCCCTTCCGATGAACAATTTCGTAGTCGTATGACTGCAATCTTTCGATCCATCTCGCAACTTGTCCCTCGGGGTTTTTGAATATGGCGATGCATGGTCTGTTCGAAGAACAAATTTCTGGCCATATAGGAAATTGTGGAACTGCTTGGTGGCCTCTTTTATAGCTAATAGCTCTTTCCTGGTCACGCAGTAGTTCCTCTCACTTTTGGAGATAACTCGACTGTAATACGAGGGGACTCTTTCTTCGCCATCGATCTGCTGGGAGAGTACAGCTCCAATGCCACAGTTGTTGCTACAAACATTTTTCCGGGTTTCGGATATACCAGCACGGGTGATTCACACAGCTTCTCCTTCAAGGTCTCAAAGGCTGCCTGGCATTGTTCCTTCCAGATATACGGACGATTTTTCTCGGTTAGCTGTTGGAGCCACTTAGCTATTTTGGCAAAGTATTTGATGAATCTTCGATAGCAGGTCGCCAGACCCAGAAAACCCTTTCTGCTAATACAACGTGTCCCAGATATTCTACTTCCGCTGCGAAAAAGGTACACTTGTCGGGACTAAGTTTCAAATTCGCCAGTCGCAATCGGGAGAAATCCTCTTCTAAGTTCCGCACATGCTCTTCGAACGTTCTCCCGATAACAATGATGTCATCTAGGTACACCAAGCAGGTCTTCCAGGTTAGACCTCGTAGCACGTATTCCATCAGGCGTTCGAAAGTGGCTGGAGCATTGCAAAGCCCAAATAGAATCACTACAAATTGCCACAATCCGGTATCTTTCTTAGTGACGTCCTGCCTATAGTCGACACAAGAACGAGTGCTACCACCTTTTTCTTCACTAGAACTACTGGCGCGGCCCATGGAATGACGGAAGGCTCGATAATACCTTGTTTTTCCATGTTCGAGATCAGTGCGCTCACTTCTTGTTTGGCTATAGGAAGACGTCTCGGTGCTTGTCGAATGGGCTTGGCTCCCTGTGTATCTATGACGTGAGTTACCAGACTCGTTCGGCCTTGGTCATCCGGGCTTGTTGAGAAGATGTCACTGTACTTGGTGACCAAATCAGAGGCTTGCTTGAATAGCTGCACTGGCGATTTGGTCTGCTTCAATATTGCAGACGTGGATTCCCGGGCTTTGTCTATGTCTTGCCTCTTTTGTCAGTGATGGTGGAAACGAGCTGGCAGCTGCCGATGACTTCTCCCGCTTTGATGCTCGTGGTTGAGTCTGCGGTGCCAGGATCGCCATGAAATGTTTTACTATTATATTGAGTCTCGCTTCAAGGGTGGAACAGCCGATTAATATATTAGCAGAGAACATGGCGAGGACATTATTTCCACTACGCCCCAATTTCTATATCCGCAAAAATTACTTCGCGGAGGGAAGATTTGTGATTGAATTGTCAAGGCGTTCTCATTACAAGTCTTCCCTCCGCGAAGTAACTTTTGCGGATATAGAAATTGCGGCATAGTGGACATATTGTCCTCGCCATGTTCTCTGCGGAGCAATTCTCCGCTTGCGTAGGTTTGGGTAAAGATAATTAGAGGCTAATATATTAATCGACTGTTCCACCCTAGAAGCGAGACTCAATATAATAGTAAAACATTTCATGGCGATCCTCCCATTTCTTTATAACATTTCACAGTCATCCATAATGTTCGCGACAAGAAAATTATGTCGGAACACTGTCTCCCAACTGTATCTGGAGCTTGATCTCTCCATGGACAGGTGCAGTTTCTCCCGTAGCTGTCCGTAGTGAGAAAATCGTTATTGCCTCACTAGGTCTGGTCGGATAATCGATCGGGTTGCACCAGTGTCGATTGTTATGGTGCAATGATCTGCCTTAACTTGAACCTGAAGGCATAAGTCTGCTTGTCTACGATGTAAACTTAACAAGGTAATGGCGGTGGTGGGGACGTCGATCCTCCTAGCCAACCTCTGCCCTACGAAGTTGGCTCTTACATGTTTCCCGACCCGTCAGTTTGAAGGGCTTCCATTCTGGGCTCCTGACTCGGTCTGGGTCTCCTAGCTGCACACCCTGGACAATAGCTCGGTTTTCTTAGCTTCTTGCAATATCTTTGCAAGTGCCCCTTCTCTACGCAATTCCAGCATCTAGGCGCACCATTTACCTGCGGCTCTTGCTCAATTTCCACGCGCGCACACCTGCACTCGTCTGTCACTACCTCTCGAACCCGGGCAGTGGCACGAGTCACATTTTTCGCTGCCTCAAAGTTCAGACTATAAGCAAATGTGTCCTTAATCGTTTACTTTTGAGCTAAACGCACGGCTTGTTGCAATTCCTGGTCCTTTAATGCGCTGATGAATGCTTCTGTTGCTGCGTCATCTCGATGTTGTGGGTCGTAAGCTGGGTAAGCCAATAGTGCCAGTCGCTCAATGTCTTGGTCAGCTGAGCCTTTTAGAGCAAAAATGAATGCAGTTGCTCGTTCGTGCCCATTCCAGTGATTTGTCCTAGCGGCGGCTTCAAACTGGGTTTTTAAAATACTCCAGACCGTTTGCCCATCGAATATTGGTGCTTTCACATTTCTGGATGTGCTTTGCGCTGCGGTTGTGAGCGGGGCTGGTGAGGTGGTTACTACTGCCTTCGCTGCTTCCAATTCCTTTTTCATTTTTTCCATCTCATGGTTGATTCTCTTCTCGACCTGGTATACCTTTTCCTCCACGCATTTAATTTGGTTGTTCAGACTACCGAGCTCCGCTTTTATTTCGGTTGACTGTTTTTGCAAATCTGCCTTCTAATCAATTGACTGTTTGCAAATCTGCCTTGATTTCGATTGCTCGTTAGTCTACCTTCGTTGATTGCTCCTCCAGCTTCTGTGATTTCGAATGCTGGTTGGTATAGCTTCTTTGATTGATCACCTAACTTCGCTCATTGTTCATTTAGCTTCGCTAATTGTTCATTTAGCTTCGCAGTTAAACTGGATGACAGTTATCGCTGCTCTTGCTGCATCAGCATCAACATTTGCATCATTTCTGGTTCCTTTTATTTTGGTGTTTCTGCTTCTCCACCTTCTGCGCCTTTTTCTGCATCTGTGGACTCACCCGAAAACAGATAGACGCCTCCTGATTCAATCGCGTCACGCAAGCGTGCAATCAGTATAGCTTTTGTACCATTATTTTTTTTTTTTTTTTTGTGTTTGGAAGGTGAATACCATTTAAGCACAGAGTGTGGGACTCCCATGCTTGCAAGAAGGCGACTGGACTACCAACTAAACACCTCCCCTGTCAGCCTGAGAACCTAGCCTGGGATCGTTTGACACATTACTTCGGGCCAGGTCTCGTTTTGTTGCGCCGTAAGGCGCCTTCAAGCTGGGGGATCCCTCTTCTCGTGGGAGGGGAGAGGGTAAGAGGAAGTGCCAGACAAGCGATCCCCCAGCCCCAACAACCCCGGCTGTTGTGAGTCCCTTTTATATTTTAGGACTGCCCGAACATAATGTACCACCTGGTTTCATTTGTCAACCGATTCGAGCATCATCGCGACTATATTATCCTGCGTGAGTTCTCCCGTTCGCCTATGTAGCAGGCATTGCCCTCCTCTCCTGGGCGAAACCGACAATCGGGGGACCGTGACTTACCAATCTTGTGCAGGTAAGACTGAAAACACCCATGCCCGCTCAAAAGCTGGGTCGGATAGAAGTCAGTCTCACCATGCCTTCGATTTAGCCACGGTCTCACATCAGGGATGAGGCCCGCAGTCCACCTACCCTTCGTGCAATTCACCCAAGACTGCTGCCAATCGTTGAGTGAGCGCTGTCTCTCCTCGCGGACAACCATCTCCCTCGCATCCTCGTTTCGGCGCAGGTAAATAGCGCAGCGCTCTCTTGCAAGGAGGGCGACAGGTATCACGCCTGCAATAACTCTGACCGCCGAGTCGGAGACTGTTGGATACGAAGATGCAATTCTCAGTGCTCCTCTTCTCTGTACCTGTGCCAAACGTTTTCGGTAAACCTCCTTGCTGAGAGCGTCGCCCCATACCTCTGCTCCGTACAGTAGCACTGACCCTACAGCACTCATCAAGAGGCGTCTTCTTGTTGGGCTGGGTCCCCCTACGTTGGCCATAAGTCGACTCAGAGCCGATATTCCCGAAGCAGCCTTCTCAGCCGTTGCCCTGATTTGCTCAGAGAAACTAATCTTCGAGTCGATCAGTAGCCCCAGGTACTTCACCGATGGCTTCGTTTCGATTTGTATGTCTCCAATACTGTTCATCCTTACTCTAGGGACTCTCTTTTTTGTGAAAATGACCACTTCGGTTTTCGCCAGTGCAAAGCTAAATCCGCAAGTAGCCATCCAGTCCCTCACTCGGCGCATTAGCATACCTAGCATCTCCCTCGCATCCTCGTTTCGGCGCAGGTAAATAGCGCGGCGCTCTCTTGCAAGGAGGCCGACAGGTATCACGCCTGCAATAGCTCTCACCGCCGAGTCGGAGACTGTTGGATACGAAGATGCAATTCTCAGTGCTCCTCTTCTCTGTACCTGTGCCGTCTTCGGTAAAGCTCCTTGCTGAGAGTAGAACGTCCTGCTCTAAAGCCGTACTGCCGAGGAGATATGTCCCCAGCAGCACGAATCGCGTCAGTGACTCTTCCCTTGATGAGTTTCTCCAGCACTTTCCCAGCCGTGTCTAGCATGCATAGCGGGCGATATACAGACGGCGATTCGGGATTTTCCTTCCCCCTTGCTGATCAGCACGAGCCTCGCCACCTTCCATCGTACCGGGAAAACCTCGTCCCGTAGGCAGACGTTGAAAATCTGCTGAGCAGGATGTCAGGACAATGGTGATAGACAAGCCGCAACACCTCTGCTGGAACACCATCTGGACTTAGAGCCTTCCTCGCTCCCCCAACGAGCACGTTCCCATCTGCGTTCGAGACAGCGCCCTCCAAAGCCTAAAGCTTGGCTTGGAAAGATATCGATTCGTTCGGCGTTAGGTACACACTAAAGACACAGTCCACAGCTCTCCGCCTGGAGGTCACTATTTCTAACCCAGATGGCGGCAGTACCAGTTTCATGCTGAACTTTTATCATGGTGTTCCTCAAGTCGGCTTTCATGTCCCTCGCAAACTGCTCAAGCAGATTTTGGACGGTTGAACTGCGGTGTAGGTTTAGCTGCAGGATGCGGGTCATCGAAATTCTGATTGTGCCTTGGCTAGGACTTCCTGGAAAACCCGGCATTTTCCTGATCCCAAGACGTATCCAAAATCAGGTCTTGGATCAGCATCCTTGCAAAGAATACAGTGTGCCTCCTTTGTACACTCTTTTCTTTTAGGTCCCATTTCACCGTATTTGTAACAAAGAGAACTCCTATCGGATCTTTTGCATACTTGTGCGGTGCGACCATAGCCAAGGCATTTGAAACATTAAAGAGGCTTTGCTCTTCGCCGTATCCTACAGACAACCCACCATATTCGTACTTTGCCCTAATTCAGAAATTGTTCGGCGTCCTTTTCGGTCAAGTCAACTATGGCCATGCGTTGCCCCCGCTTATTTTCTGGTGTCAGAATCGCTTTGATTCTTCCCACGCTAGGGAACTCCCTATTGATGGCCTCTTCTACCTCGGCGAGATCCGTGACGCAGTCAATGTTTCTTATTTCGATCGTCTCGAGCGGGGCAATAGTTGCGCTTTTGCCGAGGACTTTCTTCACTGCGTCGCAGAATGCTTCCTTATTGCCGGCCTCTGCTCCGAATTCGACCAGTATGTGGCCCGACCGCGTTGTTTGTACTGCTTGAATCGCAGTGTTAGTGTCTTCGGGCGATACGTTTCCCCTGATGTCCCGCAGCTCCTCCGCGTAGGATCGGCCATCTTGGAGCTTTACGAGCAGTGCCTGCTGCCGGGGTCTTCGTCGGGGCTTCTTTCTCTCCTGTTTTGCATCGGCATCGGCCTCCGTGCAAACTTTACTTTCGGGCACTTTTTGAAGGAATTTCTTTGCGGCTTTCTTCGCTCCTTTTGTAAGCACTAACTGGAACCCCTAATCTGCCGTTTCGCACCCTTCAAGTGCTCCTTGTTCCTTCTTTTATCCCGATCTCCTTCGATTGGGCTAGACGCCATTCTTTTATTGATTTTTGATGGTGGAGATATCTGCACGTGGCCTTTAGATTTCACCCCCAGCGCTTCTTTAGCCTTTTGCTCTTCTTCGGCCTTCTGGTCCTCTTCGGCCTTTAACCAGCTCCTCCGATAATGCCCTATGCGGTCTCGGAGCTCCTCTAGTTCAAGGAGCCCAATCTTTACTGCTTTGGTGATTTTTGGCGAGTCGCATGCAGATTGTATTCTTTTTAGAACAACTCCCGCTTCTCGGAATACCCTTTCTTCTTCAGGTCGCTGGGCAGCAATTGTACTTTGTGGTCATAGTCCTTCAGAGAGGTGATCGGCTTCTGTTTCTGAATATAGTACTTCCGCGATGAAATCACACATCGTCGCTTTGTTTGCCTGCTCACTCGTTTCTTTCACTGTCGTAATCTCCTCGTGGACTTCAGGATGGTTCTTTATTAATTCGAGATTTACGACCCTTGCTTCAATCGCTTCGGTAGCGATCGCAGCAGTGACCATCGTATTCTCGAATATCTTTATATTTTCCTCCACCGCTCGAACATCTGACGCGTCCTGCAGAGTTTCCCGCTTTTCCTTAATAGGACGCTCTGGTTTTCTCATTATTTTTTGCTGCGCCCGAACGCCACAGGAATCTCGGTCTGGACCAGACTGTCTGTTAATCTCCGTTTTTCGTCCGTCTTCACTGTCATTGTGTTATTCGTCGGTTTTTTCATCGTTAGTACCGCTCCCGATTTGCTGTAAATATCGTGACTGCAGCCGGTGGTTGCGTCGTCATTGTTGTACCTTGGGTAGTCAGATTTCGCTGCTCCAACTCTTCCTTAAGCTCCGATATGGTCAATTCATTAAATCTTAAATGTATGCTTTGTGGAATTTTTGTTTTGGCTTTTTATCCCACCAGTTTCAACGTTACATTTCACTATTGTGCATTTTAAAAAAATGTTTGAAAGTTTTCTTTTTCAAAATTTTCATTCCCACTTCTGACGCTACTGTCGCGTGTTATGGTGCGCGGCGAATAAGTTTAATGTCCTGGAAAAGGGAAAACGCACCGTCTTTTAAATTAAGTTAAAAGATTTTATTTACTAAGAATGCACAATAATTAATTTCCCTATTTTACAAATCGCACATTAATTTAATTTTCACTTGTATTATCAATTTATGTTTCAACTGTCTTCAAATATATCACGAAAATCTTTTACTTCACTATCAATCAATATTGCCTTCAACTCGCGCTACACATCGCTGTTTTTACTATCGCTGTTTTACTATTACTCTATCTCCCACTCATTCAGCTCGGCTTTATATAGGGTCTATAGTCATTCAATCCATTTCTCGTATATTGGCGAATGTTCTGACGAGAACTACCTGGAATAGATATATGTATATATATATATTTTTTTTTTTTTTAATTTTCACAGCTCTTAAACAAACTTCAAAAATAAAATATGCTCAAATAGCTATACAAACAGTTAAAGAAAAGGTGAGGCCTAGTTTTTTCTTCATTGCACAGTTATAAGATAGTTTTTGTTGTAATGCTTCTCATACAGAAATTCGATATGGAAGAACAAATTGACCTTGACAGTGTTCCCAGTTCTTCTAGGATTTCGTACATCAATGAACAACGGCAAAGACATAAAGGAAATCGCAGATTCAATCTTCGGTCCAATACCGACATCTATCCTAAAGGTGAGTAACACATAAAATATTGAAGGATGTGTGAATTTTTTTTCGTTTCCTGCAACCTTAATAATTGCATCCTAAAATATTTCGTTTTATTTTTATTGTATTACGAATAAATGTTAGGAAATAAACTAAATAACTTATTTTCGGCAATAGTTAAGTAACTATTTTGATATTCCCTAATAACGAAAATAATAATTCGGACACAGATTTTCCCTAAAAATCGCCTTTTTTTAGTTTTGCTAATAAATATTGCCCTGGTGTAAAGTTCTCTCAGACATCTATGTGAATGTAGACTGACTACAATAAATTGCTGGTTTTGGGCCTTATCTGACGTTAGCGTCGATTCAGGCTAATCGAAACGCAAAGTTCTCTTTTGGCATGATTTGGCACATATTTCACATAGAAAAGGAATCAGAAAGCTTTTTACGGGGTCAAATCCAAAATAGCCAATCAGGACCATTTGTTTTATCTACTTGAAATTCCCATCTCACAAAGCCTTCACATAAACTTAAAGTATAGAAATAAAAAACTTTATATTTGATGAATGGGTCCTGTTGACGCGTGCAATTTCGCTTGCATCGTAGTTGGGAAGCGACGAATTTAACTTTTTGTAAATTTGCGAAGTTCGTAGCATAAATTAATACACAAGGAAAAAGTTTGGAAAAGATATGTTTATAATTTTGATGCGATGGTAGTTACACGTTATCTTGCAGAATACACTAGTTTTCGTTGGTAATGCCGGTGCGATTGATGCGTCGGCAGCTATACGTTAAAAACACTATTCATTTGCAATGTTAAAATCGATTGCCACCGGTGTATAACTGCGCCCCAGATAGAAGTTGTAATAAGTGGATTGCAATTTCCAAGTTAATTGCCATTCCGGCTCGGCGGACCAGAATATTGGCGCGTGCAATTTCGCTTGAATCGTATGTTAGTTGCGAAGCACGGAATTTAAGTTTTTGTAAATCCGCGAACTTCCTTCCTTGATAAATTAATACACAAGGAAATAATTTGAAAAATATATGTTTATAATTTTGTATATATAAAACAGGTAGTCCGCGTGGTGTAGTGGTTAGAGCATTCACCCCGTAAGCCGAAGATCCCTAGTTCAAGTCTCGTTGGCGACAACGAGATTTAGTTCGAGTGATTCAGTTATGATACTTGCTGGTTTAAAATCAGAACGTATCCTAGCTGGGTGGACGAACACAGGGCCAATGCGTGGGAATGACTATATCACCTTGTCGAGTGCCAATTCATTCGGTCAAGGTAATGCGATACTCTAACTATCTCTAAGCGAAGGCCCGAAAAGGGCTGTAGTGCTAAAGCAAAAAATATATACAAAACACTTTATTTAGATTAAAAGAGACTGTTACAGAGACGAAGTACAAATATGAACGCTCAGATAGAATTGACTCTAAAAATTATTTTTATTGTTGCTAGGAAATTTGCTACTGAAAATATCAAAATAATTAATATCGGTTGGGTAGTTCCGTGCAACATTGTTTTTAAACTGACCAATTATCTAGGCATAGTCGCCATAACTTCTCCATCCTCGGAGTAGAAATTATCCGCAATTTTCATTCATAAGTTATGAAAAACTTTAGTAATTGTGAGTTCTTAAATATGGTAATTAATTCTATTTTGATGCATAGTTGCGTAGCAACATTCCGCCCGCCTTGAACTATCAAGTTCAACACAATTATATTGTTATGGATTATAAGGTAGTGTCGCTGTTTTTTATGGCGCGTTTGTATTCTCTATTGGCGGTTTTTACTATTACAACACGTATAATACCGTCTTCTCCTGGATGAAAAGCGATAACTTTCGCTAAAGGCCATTTCATTGCTGGTTTATTATCTTCTTTTACGATGACGATGGATCCAACCTCAATTTCTGCAGGTTTCTTGATATGCAATTTTTCCTTGATGATTCGGTTAGGAAGATACTGGTATAGCTTGTGAACTTCTTGCCACGATGACAAGCGAGTCGTTTGAACGTCTGTTAAGTCTTGTACGGGTGAATCTGTTAATCGTTCGCCAATCAGGAATGGGCAAGTGTTAAAGGTTTAAGGTCGTTTGAATCGATGATAAGGAAGTGATAGGCGTAAGTTTAAAATAGCCTCGATTTCTGTGATATACGTTTAAAATTCGCCAAAATTTAAAAAATTGTTACTGATCCTACGCGTAAAATGATGCTCAACTCTACTCCAGCTTCCCACAATCCACTGAAATGAGGAAAGTGAGTAGGTATAAAATGCCAACGGATATTATCGTTTACTAAATGTGTTTTGATAACTTGTTGATTGTTAATTGATTCAAGAAATTTCTTGATTTCTTTCATCTCGTTTTCCTCGCCGACGAAACGCGTAGAATTGTCTCTATAACGATCGGAACATATACCTAAGAACGATTGGGAAGTAAGATCTGTAGTGAATGAGGCTGTCCGGGTGTCCATGAAGGACTGCAGCGATGGTCTGTTGCCTCAGCGAGCGAAGATATTAATGCTCGCCGGAATTGGCCTTGTGTGAGAACGCGTGAATGCGCTTGCAGGCTAGCGTTGCGGTGTCGTGGCTCGGGTTCTTCTTTCGCATTCACGAAGTTTTTGAACATAATATATAGGTTCGACGGTGTCGAGGTAAAAATTTGCAACGTTAAAAATTCAAGTTTTCCATCGAGTGTGAAAGAGATTGCGTTAAGTTAATTTTTTTCTTTTTAAGGTTTCGTAAAATAATTTTACAAAACCCTACTAAAATCGCGTCCTGCCTGTCCGTCCGTCCGTCCGTCCGTGTGTCAGAGCACTTTTTCTCGCAAACTACTTAAGCTAGAAACATCAACTTTTGTATGCAGGTGTAAAGTGGTGCTCTCTTCAAAGTTCAACTACAAACAATTTTTAATAGATACCTACAGGGGAGTGGCCCCCGGAAAAAAATTTCATCAAGGGTAGCCGATATGGGTATCAAATGAAAGGTCTTGATGAGAACTTTTCAAAACAGGTCTTAAACGGACATTTTTTGCTTCAATCGGCGCGCAGTGAGGGGAAAGACACGAAGAATTTGTATTATATTTATTTATATTATAAAACATGTTTAATAAATTCCCAAAACACTCATGGTAAACATAACCCGTATGAATGGTTCATAGCAATTTCCTTTATGGATTAAATCATTAAAGTGTGTCGAAACATTTCAAAAATCAGATTCTAACGTCAAATCAAATCAATTTTCTGTCGAAATAATTTTTCTTTCAGTTCAAAACCTTCAACTTGAAATTCATAGAGACTAGTAAATGCAAAGTATATTAAGTTTCCTACTCAATACAAAGAAAGTTTGCTGTTCCGTGGCAAGCGCGAGTAAAAGCAACCATTATTATTATTAAATCACATAGGATGGAAAAAGTATACAAATAATTACATATTGTCGGAAAATGAGGAATAATAGTGTTGGTAACATATCAACAGATCAGACTGGAAGATAGGAATAAAAGGAATCATTGTGAGAATATCTTGCCGCTCTTTGCATCTAATTTTGCTATACTCTCGTTTTTATAAAAAATGTACCAACTTTTAAATTTTTGGATCTTTGTAGTGAAAGTAGGTATATGAATTGCCGTGAAGGACTGCAGCGATGGTCTGCTGCCTCAGTTGGAGAGGATGTTAAGGTCCGCTGAGATTGGCCTTGTCTGGGGACGCGTGAATGCGCTGGCAGGCTAGCGTTGCGGTGTCGTGGGGCGGGTTCTTTCCCCCAGCACAAGGACCCACTGCAAAAGAATTTCGCATCCATGAATTTCTGGGGTCAAATAAATGTCGACCGAAGTCGAAAAAAGGAGGTAACCAACTAAAGGTCAAAAATTGCTGACGCCGACGTTTGTTATAGCCCACAAATAAGAGTGGGGCATCCAGATGGAGGTGGTGCCCCCTCGCACCCTCCCAATCGGATCAAGATCCAAACGTAGACGTGGCCATATATTTCACATTTGAGTGGAAACTCATACAAACCAACATTCGAAGTGTCAAAGAAGAAGTGTCAGTTTCAGCTCTTTGAATTTCTTGGCTTAAGTGAAGTTATCAATTCTGTCATAAACTATAATCAGCTGTGTGAAATAAGTGAAGTGGTTACTAGTGTCGCTCTATCAAGATTTCGAGATAAGTAGCGATCTTTCAAGTCATCAATTTCATTGATTCAATTTTTACTTAGGCGAACGAAAATTAACGGAACCGGGAATTCTTGCTTTGGTCTAGGAGTGAGATTCCCGTGTAGCTAAATTTATTCTAAACAATTTTTGAATTTAATTTTAAATTTATATTTTGATATTTTAAATTATTTTTTTTTTATAATATTTTTTTTGCAAGCACGGATTTCTACGTTTTTTCACTAGCTATATTAAATAAATCAAGGATAATAAAAAATTTTATAAACAGCAAATAATTAAAAAAAGTTAAAAATATAATGGCTACTAAACCAGATAAGTGTGGGAAGTGTAGGAAACCCGTGGAGGATATCCACTCGGCTATGGGGTGTGATGGCTTCTGCCTCAAGTGGTTTCATTTGAGGTGTATCAAAATGTCGGAGGAGAGATATCGGTGGACATTACCGAAGATGTGATTTGGATGTGTGCCGGATGTAGAGCTCAGCACCGTAAATCTAAAGAAGACCAACTTTTCCAACAAATGAAAAATTTGCAAAGCCAAGTCGAAGAGATGAGCTCTAATGTCACCTTATTAATAGATAAATCTACGTCTGCGAGCAAGCCCTCATTTGCCGAAATTATTAAAAATTCTACTTCTCCATCAGTGCATCGATCTAATACAATATCGCAAAAAGGGATTATAATTAAGCCTAGAAATCACTCTTCATCAGAAAAAACACTGATTGATTTTAAGTCGAGGATCAGGCCATCAAAATGTAAAATTCCTCTACAGCTAATGAGGCCTATTCGTAATGGTGGGGCGATTATCAAAACATCGACAAATGAAAATACTACTTCGCTTTTTAATATAGCAATGGATGCAATTAAAGAGGAGTATGATGTTGCTGAGACCAGATTGCGACAGCCTAGACTTGTCATCAATGGACTAGAAAAACAATACGCAAATAATGAATTAAGAAATGAGATCCAGGCATTAAATCCCAATATAGAGGAGCGTGATTCTATGGAACTTGTACATGCTAGGCGAACAAGAAATGGAAGGTGGTTGCACATCATCCAGGTAAACGGGAGCATGTATAAGAGGCTTGCGAATAGATACATTAATATAGATTATGGATCGTATTTTGTGAAGGAGGACTTCAACGTAACGAGGTGTTATAAGTGTCAAAAATACAACCACAAAACTTCAAAATGTGAAGGGGAGCAAATATGTGTAAAATGTGGAGGAAAGCATGACCTAAAGGACTGCAAAAGCACGATTGAGAAGTGCTCGAACTGTATTGGTAACAATAACAATGCTGATCATTCTCACAGAGCTGACTCTGTAGAGTGTCCGGAGTTTCAACGCGAAATATTGATCGCCAGGAGGAGCACCGACTACAACTTTGATGATTGCTAATCTTTCTAATCAATCAAGTGGAACAAATTTAACACTTATGTATGCTAATATAAGAAGCTTAAGACATAAGCTAAGTGATATTCAGATTTACCTGCAGCAAAATCCTGACATAGATTTGATTATTCTAAATGAAATCTGGATTTACCCAGAAGAAGCACGGTTTTACAATATTGAAGGATATAATGCGGTATTCTCCTGCAGACCTGGAAGAGGTGGCGGTACAGCAATGTACGTAAAAAATACAATCAATTTCATTACGAAGAGAGTGACGCCTGATAAGTATAACGTTATAATAATTGAAGTACGCCATGCAGGTAAAAAAATAAAATTAGGGACGTACTACAATCCCAATCGTATGAATGCGCAAGATTTTTGCACAGTACTAGATACATTATTCTCAACTGAAAAAAATTTAATCACAGTAGCGGACACAAACATTGATGTGCTAACGGAATCACCAGAAACACGGATTTATAAGGATACGCTAGAAACGAATGGAACGGTAATCATAAACAACAACCAAATTACTCGCCCAGTGTCAAATACCTGTCTGGATCATATAGTAACCAATGATTTAAAAGTCGCTGAAAGCATGACATACTTATTTGAGGACTGGCCGGAACTGGATCATCGTGTGTTAAAAATTGCTATTCAAGACCAAACCCTGAACAAACAGAAGCCGACCTACAAAACGTTCAGATTTCTAGACAAGGAGCTCCTTAAATCAAACATACGAGAGTTACTGGAAAAGCGGAAACCAAATAGTATTATTGAACTCAAAAATATCATCATATCTGCTAAGCAAAGTTCTACAATTGAGAAAAAAATCAGGTGTCGACAACGGACTTGGATAACGAAAAACGTAATTGATGCAAGTATTAAAAAAAGGAATGCATACATGGACTACAGGAAGAACAGTGGAAACCGGGCTTTCAAGTTTGTGTATATGCAAGCGAAAAAAGAATCGAAACGACTGGTGAACGAGGCTAAATTCTTATATTTCTCAAGAAGAATGGAAACAGCGGCTGACAACTCCCGCGAAATATGGAAAATAATAAATGAGGTAAAGGATAACTCTTCAACCCAGGGTATATCACAAAACTTTCAACTGAATCCTGATGGGCCCTCTAACACATCCTGTCCACATGACGCGGCGAACTCATTGAATAACTTTTTTTCAACAATTGGTGGAAGAATCACTAAAGAAATCGCTGCCAGTTCAGCAGGCAATGTAAATAATACAAATATCGCAATAAATTCCATCTTTCACATTCATCAAACAAATAAAAGGGAAGTCTTAAATGTAATCAATGAATTGAAAAAGAATACGGCGCCAGGCATTGATAGCATCACGATGAATGAGATTAGTATAATAAAGGAGGACATAGCCCAGATTATGGCAAATTTTATAAACGTGAATATTAGGAATGGAACTTTTCCGGAAGAAGAAAAACTTGCAAAAATAGTTCCTATATTTAAGGGTGGTGATCATCTTGACCCGAATAACTATCGCCCGATTGCGCTGCTGACGGGATTTAGTAAGATATTTGAAAAAATCCTAACCATTCGATTAACATCATTCTTAGTTGAAAACTCTATCATAAGCCAACATCAGTTTGGTTTTCAAAAGAACAACAGTACTTTGGATGCCCTACATTCTGTCACACGTTTCATCAATCTAGGACTTGACAGGGGTGATTATGTCATCGCAATTTTTGTGGATTTGAAAAAAGCATTTGATACAGTTGATCATGATCTCTTGCTTCGTAAACTTGAATCGTATGGTATTCAGGGTAGTCCTAAGCAGTTGTTTAAGAGTTACTTGGAGGGAAGATCGCAGAGAACTTTAATCAACAATGTCCTGAGCGACCATGCACCTACCGAAACAGGAGTTCCCCAGGGTTCAATACTGGGCCCAACTTTGTTCCTGCTATACACAAATAATCTAAATAAATGTGGGCTGACGGGAAATCACACATTATATGCTGATGACACAGTTCTACTTTATTCAGGACGAGACAAAACTGCCATTGAGAACACTATCAACGACGATCTAGGAAAATTCCATCAGTGGTTAATTGGAAACAAACTAGTATTGAACACATCAAAGACAAAATAGATTGTTTTTAAGCAAAAGAACAAAGGAGACATAGATGTCGAACTAAATATTAACGGCGAAAAATTGCAAAGAGTGCTAGAAATGAAATATCTTGGTCTTATCATAGACCATCGTATGACCTGGTTACCACACATAAATAGCTTAAGAAGGCAATTAGCCCCAATAATAGGATTGTTAAGAAGATATGAGGATTTTCCAATGCACATCAAGAAACTTGTTCTAAATGCGTTTGTCCTGGCGAAATTGCATTATGGAGTACTTATTTGGAGTCAATCAGCGAAGCAACATTTAAACAGTATATCCAGGCTGCTGACCAAAGCGTATAAAAACATTCTGAAGCTGCCAATGCTTACTCAAACTAGTTTGGTTTACCAATTGGCAAAAGCATTAACCTTTAGTCAAATTATTATTATGGAGAAAGCGAAGTTTATCTAGAAAAATTTAAAAACTAATGGATCGGAACGAGCGCCATTAATTAAGGTATCACAGATCAACCCATATAATGCGAGGAATGCAAATCAATTCGTAATACCTTTTGCCAGAACGGATCGACTAAAGAACGATGCAACGAATTATGCTCTGCGTATATATAACAATCTACCAGAAATTGTTAAGGAAGCAAACTCACTTTTGGTATTTAAGAAAAGATTAAGGGAGCATTTAATGACCACTGATTGAAGCGTGGACCTGTAATTCTGCTTTTATGAGCCCAGTATCTTAGGGCGTTCTTTTTGACCCTATCGGTGAGATACTGAAGTGACAGTTACTCAGAGTTTTTTTTGAATGCGTCGTATGATATTGAATTTTTTTTATCTCTGAGAGCTGATCATGATTTTTTGGACTAGATGTTCACGAAAAGGACTAGTTCACATTATATTGTGTGCCCCCTTATACCGATGTGTTAAACATTGACTGGGTGGCACAAAGGACCAAGCGACGTAATGTGAATGCAGATCGCACGAGCGTTGTGCGACGAAGAAAGAGTGATGGAGAGAGTGGTAGGGAATGGAGGTAATTAAAAAAAAAAACATAATTTGCATGAATTTTCCCATCAAATGAGAAATATAGACGTGGCCAATTTATGTTATAGAGTTATGTGATGGAGAATCACATAACTCTATACCATAAAGGGCACGCGAGCGGATGGCCACTCTACCCGGCAAGAGCCCCTGTTAAGCAAGAGAAAGAAAGAGCACGCCCGATGGCTAGCCCAGATTAGAGGAGGAGCCTGCCATCGATACGGGTCATAAACCCGGGTCAGGTTAAGAGAAAAGGAAAGACCGAAATTTCTAATTTAACTTTCCATTGTTGGTTTATTGCTGAATCCTATCTTATTTAAAAGTATATAACAATATTCATTCTAAATAAATAAGTTTATATACTGTACTTTATAAATTATATACTTTGCTCAGAACAAATTAAATTTAAATCATACATACAACTCAAATCATAGAAAAATAAATCAAATAAAAAATATGCTGAATCCTATCTTCTTTAAAAGTACATAACAAAATTAATTCCGAATAAATAAATTTATATACTATACTTTATAAATTATATACTTTGCTCAGAACGAATTAAATTTAAATCATACATACAACTCAAATCATAGAAAAATAAATCAAATCAAAAATATTATCGCAAATTAAGAGTCTCTTTTTACATTTAACATTTTCCGCGATTATTTCAATTATTCTCACATATTGCCGTATGATCTTACTGGATGTGTAACGCCACTATTTCAAACATAAAACAATCCATAAAATGTAAATTGTATATATATCTATGTATATTAAATGCGTTTCTGTACGTTTTACTTGCGCCTTACGCAAAGCTTTCTCCAACCTTACGTAGGCTTTCAGAACCTTACGTAGGCTAAAATTATGTGGTTTGACTTTCCCCTTTCAGCACAGTGCCGTCTGAGTGGGAACAGGGTTCATCTTGCAGTAATGAGTTCGCTGTACATAGTATATGTTGGATCTTGAGCAGTTTTCAAGCATAAAAATCCAAAAAGGGCGTTCTGTTTTATTTAGTAAGTGATATAAGATAAGAATTAAGGGTAATCATATGAATTGTGAAGTGGGCAATTATTCAATATTTTACGATTGGGCTGAAGTTTTGGGTAGTAAGTAAATGACACGAAAAATTCAAATCCAATCGCCATGACGACAAGATTGCTAGGACAAAATTTTTTTGATTTGCCTGTTTAAAGCGCAATAAATTTTCTACTTTGTGCTCGCATCAGGTTATGTGTGAGGTGTCTGTTTCTCTTTCTTTTGTTTTTTTATAAACCAATATAAGTCAAATATTTAGTAAAAGGGTACTCACCCGCATCCTCATGAGCGCTCGATGACGATAAAGGCGGGCCGATATCGTTGGAACGTATCCATTTGCTTTGATTTCAATAATTTTCCTATGAACGCACAAAAAAAGAAAAGAAAACGCACACACTCACACCTAGACAAACTCTTATGGTCTAATTTAAATGGATTACGGACGGGTAAACACTGAATCAATGCGTCCGGCGCCTGTCACTCATTACTTAAATACTCCCCCTGAAACACTCTTTGTTATAAGGCGCATATGTATTCGTAGATTTTTGGTATAACAAGCAATTAATGTCAGCCAATTGACCCACAAAATCGAAAAACTGGCTGATATCGCATGTTATGGTACGGGCACCTGCATTTTAAATGCTCTTCGTAGACCTTGCAAACACCCTCCATACATCCATTTACGCTTTCACAGTCACTGCACGCGCTAATCTCAGACCGAATCCCGGGTTGTACATGCAAAACTGCATGCGACGTCTATCGACGTTATGTCTACGTTCGCGATGACTGGGCTGCAGCTATTGAATGCATGTAAAAATGCGAGGCGAAGAGGACGCAAGCCACTAAGAAGTTCAACGATGGCAGTATCGCGTGAAAACGAATTTCCTTATTTCGGGTTGTACACGCAAAATTGTATGCGACGTCTATCGACGTTATGTTTACATTCGCGATGATTGCGCTACAGCTATTGAATGCGTATAAAGATTTATTCGCAAATGTAAAGTTACGCCTCCGCGCGGAATAACGGAAACTCTCAGAACTGATGGTCAATTCGTGGAGATGGCACTTTTCTATTATTAAGCGTCGCATGGTTGCGTGCTTGAAGGTCATAAACAGTAGAAATGTAGGTAGATCAAGAAGAGGACGCAAGCCACGAAGAAGTTCAACGATGGCAATATCGCGTGCAAACGCATTTCCTCATAGTTCGTGGGCCGCAGCACTATAGGGAAGGTTTACTATCTTTTCCGACGCTTTAAAAGTGGGAACACGTTTCTTTCACAGTGTTTTAAATGCTGTGAACTCAGAAAATCGGTCGAACTATTGAACGGTTGTTTTCCCTTTTTTTTAGGGATGGAAGATCTTTTTCGCCGTTTTCAGTACGAATTCCGTCGTGAAGAGAACTTCACCAATGGCGGCGATGGCGAACCATTTTTCCCTTTTCCAATCTACACGACGGCAAAAAATATTTTTTTTTTGTGAAATTCCGCGTTAAGGTTCCCGGCAAGCTGTCTATCCGGTAGCGGAGATGATGCGCACGGTGATTTTCTTCCAAAAACGTTTTCTTTAGATCGTGGTTCTCGCGCGTGCTTGCCGGTTTGCTAATTTAAGTCGACTCCCCTGTCCCAGCAATTCCCGACCTTTCTTCCGTCTATTACCATATGCACGGTAAATCGCCTCCGCTGAATTCGATTGCCTTCGCCAATCTAATACACCGATGGGGTGTACTAGATCAGCATTCCCATACTCTAAATTTTGTGTGGCAGATTTGAAATTTTTTTAAAAACTAAATTTAAACGAAGTAAAGAAAAATGAAGAGGATTTGAAATAGTAATAAAAATTTGAATTGAATATAAAGGAAAATTGATATAAAATGACATTTAATAATGATAATAAGAAAGAAAACTGTTTTACAAATTACGATTAAGAATGTAAATAATTACATATTTTTTCTAAATCTGCCATAAAATTTTGAGTAGGAGATAGGAAGGTTTTCGAGCAGTTTGCTTGTGTGACTGCTCGATTACTACAGGGCAGCTAATTGTCTCGCGATCCCAAAGAGACGAGAGTTGCGAAAAAGGAGCTGAAGGATCTTCATTTGGAGAATCGATTGTCTTCGGGGTCGGAACGCGGAGTGAGACGATTGAAGAAAACGATTAACGGGCGGACAGACTGACACGTATATTAACGTTTTGCTGTAAGTATGTAGGCTTTGCGCGTGGTTGACAGTGAGTACTGACGGCCAAAACAGACGTATATATGCAACTATCGACGCAGGTCTTTTGCGTGATTTACCCCGACTTCTTTCCCTGATAGGTCGGTGAGGAGGTAACGATTGGGTCCTGCAACTTTCTGTACACGGCTTTTCAGGAAACGCCCGTCTAGCTTGGCATTGTAATGCCCAGCGGCGTCGCTTTAGCGAAAATTCTTCCGTCCGATTTGTTGGTGGAGGTCTCCTAAACTCTTGTGGGGCTCCAGTGCAACGATGGGATCTCCCAAACTCCAATTACTGTTGTCGGCTGTATGATTTGCCATGGCAAATCATGTGCTGTCCGAAGGCGGCAAAGTAAGGTGAGACGCCGGCGACGGAATGACAAGACGACCGCAGAGCGCAAGTGATGGCGGACAATCGGCGGTCCCAATCCTTCTGAGTTGGATGGACATAAGAACGGATCGCGGCTAACAGTGTGCGATTCAAACGTTCTGATGTGTTAGACTGAGGAGAGTATATGGGCGTCATATATGTTCGAGTAGACCCTTAAACTGCCGAGATCTGAATTATACTCTGTTGTCCGTTCTGGTACCCCGAACACGTGGAATACTCGACTCTCTTAAAAATTTCACAATGGATGGAGTCGAGAATTTGCGTATAGGTTCCACCAGGGGGAATTTCGAGAGCTGGTCTAACACAACGATAGCTCTGATATGTCCCATGGAAGAACGAGAATATGGACCGAGTAGATCTATATACAGGCGTTGGAATACGCGCTCCGGAACGTTGAGTTGACCCATAGGAGGTCGAAGAGGCTGGTTGGGCGCTTCAGTGCTTTTACAGGTCTTACAGGCGCTCACGTAGTCTTAGACCTGGGATGACATTTTAGACCAAAAGAAGTACTGCTTAAGTCGCCGAAGCATCCGACCGTAACCACCGTGGGCACTTAATGGAGGGTCGTGTGCGCGGAGGATCAGATTGTGAGTTATTTCCTCCGGTACCCAGAGTTTCCAGGACTCTTCTTCCTGCCATGGATCACCGGTGGCGTATTCGTTTTGTCGATAAATATAGCCGTCTATCACTTTCAAATCAGGCAACTGTGATAGTTGTGTTACGATGGTATGCCTCAACTCTTTGTAGCTGTCTGACTCAAAATATGGGCTGTTTAAATCTATCTCAATCCTCGTCATTCACTGTTAATTCGGCTCCCTCGGGTTAAAACATTCGCGAGAGAGTATCGGGCACGATGTTCTTGGTCCCTTTTCGATGTTTGATGCACTTGCAGTTTAAGAGCCCATTGCGCCAGACGTCCATGTAACTCCGCTTGGTTCATCAGCCATTGTAGCGAAGCGTGGTCTGTGATGATTTCAAACTTGTGGCCTTCGATATACGCCCAGAATTTCTTTACAGCCATCACTGCTGCCAAACAAGTTCCTTTGGGCCGAGTTCAGCTTATTGGACATGAAAGATATGGGAGCTTCCTCTCCCTCTTCGGTCAATTGCACAAGCACGGCTATCACTCCATGTTGACTTGCGTCACAATGAATGGAGAAGGGCTTCAAGACTGGAGCTGATGTCAAGGCTTGTTTGAGCTCTTCAAATGCCTTTCGACTGAGCTCGGTCTAAATGAACTTCCCTTTCCGGAGCATGTCCGACAGCGGCGCTGAAACTGTTGCGTAATTCCGAACGAACCTTCGGTACCAACCACACACTCCAAGGAAACGTCGTAGTACAGTAACAGTAACAGTTTTTGGTAAGGGGAACTTATCAATCGCCCGTGTTTTATCCGGATCCGTTTTGATAGTGCCATCTCCGATGACATGTCCTAGATATCGGACTTCGGTCATGACAAACTTACTTTCCTGGACGTTGATGGTGAGTCCCGCCTTACTGATATGCAGGGCTACTTCTTGCAGGAGTAGGAGATGCTGGTCAAACGTTTCCGTGATGGGTAGAAGATCATCTAGATACACGAACACTTGATGCTTCAGATGAGGTGGAATTACTTTGGCCATCAGCCGGGTCATCGTTTGCGGCGCGTTACACAGGCCAAAAGGCATTGTGACGAACTGGTATAATGGTCTTCTGGGCACTGTGAAAGCGGTCTTATCTCTCGACCCTTCGTCGAGTGGAATTTGCCAGAATGCATCCTTTAGGTCGAGACTGGCAGTCTCCCCAATATTCCATCGATGAGCGGAAGGGGGTAAGCGTCTTTGACGGTCACTGCATTGAAATTCCGGGCATCTAGACAAAGACGGACTTTACCTGGCTTCACCACCAAGGTTACCGGTGGGGACCAGGCACTTTGGGGTTCCTCTTTAACCCCCCAACTCGAGCATCCTGTCCAACTCTGCGTACACTAGCTTTTCCATGGCCGGTGAGATTGCATAGTGTCTCTGCTTTATTGGCTTACTATCGCCAACATCGGTGACATGAGAGACCAGTGTGGTGCGGCCAAGGCCTTGCGTAGCGTAAGATGGAAAAGCAGCGATGGATGCTTCCAGGTGTTGCCGTTGGTTAGGCGTTAATTCGTGCCTGTCGGGTATAGAAGCGAGTTCGTTGACATATCTAGTATTGAAAGGAGAATCTGGGAATAAATCTGAGGTCAAACCAAATTGAAGGACGAAAACGACGCCAAGGTACACATTCTGAGTCAGTGATGGGATAATGTAGAAATTAATATCCTTAGTTTGACCTCTGAATGTCACGGGTGTTGTCAATCTACCCTGGATAGGATGTTTGGTGTCATCAGCTGTACTGATTACAGAGGATTTTACTACCGTTGGGTTTTGTTGGAGTACCTTTGAGCCAAGGCTCGAGGCAAGGCAGCTAACACTTGCACCTGTGTCAATCAGTGCAATCGCGATTTCGCCCAACACTTTGATTGGTGCATAAGGTCGAGTGCCATTCTCAGAATCCTCCGAGATGTTAAATACGTTTAAAGTTTGGTGACAGAGGGGCACTCTCCTGCGGATGCTCCTCCAACGACGAGTTGACCACTAATTTTTGTGCTGGCGTGGGTGACCTCTTCTGCGGCAAAAATCCTCTCCCGTGCGGCCATATGCTCCTGCAACCTAATATGGTATGGTTTCAATACATGAGCCTGTGGCTGCCGGGGTTTTCCAGGCAGTAATTGAGGGGGTCGCTTCAACAAAGTCGTTGTAGAGGCCTCCGGAGAAGATGTGGCAACTGTTGCATCGTGGACCAGCAAAGGTATCGTGGTGTTTGACTCTAGTGGGTTTACTGGCGAGGAACCTCGTCGTGGTGAAATTGTTAGTTGACGGGATATGCTGTTCCGTTACTTGGTTTCTCGCGAGTGGTGTTGGCTGTTGTAAGCACTCGATAGCAAATTTTTGGACTTCTTGCAATTTGTACAATCTGGTGTATGTGTATCTGGTTTTCCACAACGGAGACAAAAGATATTAGCCTCTGCCTGGCATGCGGTAAAGTGATATCCTGTCTGCCGACAGTTCCAACACCTAGGGGCCAGTTCGTGTGTTTTGCTTTGATGTTGTTGGTATAGTTCTGTGGATGATGGAAAAATGGTCTCCGATGCGCGATCTATATGGGTGGAATGAGACAAGCTGGCGCGGGTAGAGCAGGCACGCTGTGTTCGAGCTCAGCTACTGAGCGTCGTTCTGATTGCTCTCGCCGGCTGGAGAAATGACCTTGAGGTGTGGACCGTTGGGAGTGTTGTATAGCTTCAAGTGCTTTTGCGGACGCGCGAAGCGCATGCACGTTGTGGTGCGGGGCGAACACCAGTCGCTCTCACAGCCCTGGCCTGATCCCCTTCCAGAAGAGGATGAGAAACTCAGACTCTGGCATGAGGCTCATCAGACGTCCCAACAGGCAACACAGGGCTTCGTAGTAGTGATCTACGGGTCTCATGCGCCTGTTGGTGTCTGTTTCGAATTCGCTGCTTCAAATAGTCATCCCCCTCGACTGGTGCAAACTCCCGCAGTGCTGCACGCCTCAACGTCTCCCAGTCAAACGCTGGAGAAGTGTCCACAAACCGCCAAAACCAACGGAGCGCGCTCCCACTAAACAGCATTTGAGCGCAGCGTGTGGCGGCTATCATGTTCCCTCCTATATTCAGCCAAGCCATATTCTCGACCCTCAGGAAGGCATCGATGGTCGTAGGGTCATTCTGGCCCGTAAATATCAACTTCCAGCCAGCCACTATTTTGGCTACTTTAGATGTTGGAAGATCTCCTGGCTGGGTGGATGGTTGATCCCAGGTGTCATCAGGCATGGGTCGAGATGGTGGATTCGGTGGTGGTGGATCAGGAGGTGGTGGATCCGGAAATGGTTGGCCAGACAATTGCTCCAATTGCTGCCGCATTTTTTCCATGCTGGCAGCCATTGCCTGCATGGCGTCTAGTAGGTGTGACATTTTGTTATTTGGCTAAAAAAAATTAGGTTTGATTAAAAAGTGGCCGTTAATGGCGAACTATAAAATAACACCTGACAAAAAAATATATGGACAGATAAATAAATATAAACAAATAAATATTACAATTCCTAAGCATGGATCGATTTAAAACGTATGAGTTTATTTTTAACTTTAAGTGAAACGATTCGCGATATCAATATCAAATTCGGTCTTTCGATTTCATCGGTCCCTTTTCAAAGTAAGGTCACCAATAGTACGCTCCTCCTCTGCTCTACAGGGACTTTTCTCTTGAGGCACCATAAGAATCAGGGTTCAGTAGTGATCTTTCATACGCAAGCTTCGACCAGGTACAATTTGCCCGCCCAGGGTGAATTCTGACCCGCAAGCAGCGCGTGTCTTACATGGATACTCATGGACTAGCTGAGCAGCTAATCCGTGAAGTCAAAATCCATGTAAAGGAAGACACTTAGGCACCGCTTGGATTGGAGTGCCGATCAGAGTCTGTCGCAAATATAATGTTGGGATAACAACTTCCGAATACACAAAAGGACTCTGATATCATTTGGCCTTACTAGTCATACAATGGTGGTAAACCAATAATGTATGAATCAAAAGCATGTCCAAACGAAACGGAAGTTATTAGTTGCTGGGACACGATTAGTGCAATATCTCTTAGAGGTTACCTACCTGCCAAAAATCTGGACACCTTGTAGGGTCACCTAGAGACGATGGACTGTTTCGCCCTCACGACTGATGATACAGCCGGGTTTTTCGGGCTCTACGTTGCGCGCCATTTTGTAGTGAATGTAGATTGACTAGAATTGTCCGTTAAGGACTGCAGTGATGGTCTGCTACCTTGGCGAAAGAGGATGTTAAGATCCGCCGAGATTGGCCTTGTCTGGGGACGCGAGAATGCGCTGGCAGGCTAGCGTTGCGGTGTCGTGGGGCTTGATCCGGTTGGGAGGGTGCGTGGAGGCACCACCTCCATCTGGATGCTCCACTCTTATTTGTGGGCCATAATAATCGTCGGTAACGACGAAGTCCTCCTAAGTCCGTCTGTATTCCCCAGGTCCAGGTCCCTTAGTTGGTTAATTCCTTTTCGACTTCGGTCGACATTTATTTGACCCCAGAAATTCGTGGATGCGAAATTCTTTTGCAGTGGATCCTTGAGCTGGGGGAAAGAACCCCCCCCCCCCCCCATGTAAATTTCTTCACTTCATGTAAATTTTAATAACTTCATGTAAATTTTTTTCACTTAATTTAAATTTCTTTACTTCATTTCAAATTTTTTTAGTTCATTTAAAATTTCTCTACTTCAGTTAAAATTTGGTTTTAAATAAAATTTAAATCTGCCCATTACTAATTAGGATGTGGAAACACTGACTTAGTGCAGGCCAACGGTGCATTACATGACGGAATGCATTCGAGTTCAGCTGAGTGGGCAGCTGATTGAATGTTTACCGGTAGCGACACGGGAAAAAGAAAAAAGACAAGTTCTTGGGACGGATCGAGAAGTGAATGGGGAGTCGACACAGCGCAGACGCCGCGAGAAAAAAAAGGTGGAAAGTGGAAATAGCTGTCGATGGGACTAGTGCGAAAAACTAATGGGAAACTATACGCGGTGCTCGTTATAATCAGCTTAATTAATAAAACAATGTTCTGAATTGATGTGATGGAGTTTATTTTTGATGAAAAATGAGCGTTAATTGGCATAAATGTAAACGCGAAAGATTATATATTAGTAGTCTCGTAGTCAAATACTGGGGAGCGCGAGTAATAGATTTGACATTGCTTTGCATCAACAGTTAGGCGAAAAGGTTCCTAGCGGTCCATGAATGATGAGTTGTGGTTGATGTGCCGGGAGACTGAAATGCATAATGGAACCATTATACAATTTAAATTATAGTTGGTTGATGAGTATTGACAATTTGCGTGATGAGATCATAAAAATAGATCACATTGGAAAGAAAAGTGATGATAAGAGCATAGGAAAAAGTGAAGATCAATTAGAAATTTCTGGCCGGATGTACAATTAGACATAAAAGAAAATATAAATCAAGTAGATGCTAAAAATCCAGTTTTACCACTTGCCCGCACTAAGAAAATCATGAAACGCGATGAAAATGCAAAATTGATAGTAGGAAGGCGTTGTTCTATAGCTTAAAGAAGATGGTGCTATGTGCCGTTCCCTGCCTACCTCTCGAGGATTGTAGACGTAGAGATTTCCAGCTTAAATAGATGCATGTTACAATCTCTTATATTAAGTCTAAATTAAATTTATATGTTCCATGGGATTTCAGCAGTATTGCATCACCACATCGTCAACGGGCGCTCGTGAGTACCCATTTGCTTTCCTTTTATTTACAACTTACTTATATTTACATTGATTCATTCATTATATATTATAATTTTTTAAAATCCATATTAGTTGTTTGTTACGGAAAATCTTAGTACAATTAAATTTTAAATTGAAAATTTGAATTAAATTCAACCCGCTTGAGCTATATACATCCTTAACGCAGAGAGCTCTAAAGTTTAGCTAGGAAAAGAATCTACTGCGAATACTTTTTTAAATCGAATTTCGCAAGGCTTTTGCAGGTCCATCTGATTTCCAATTGGAAAATATTTAAAATCACTGTTTATTTATTGTTGAATATATAGGTGTATAGTGCCATTCAAATTAAAAATAAGTCTAAATTATGATTTGCCCAAAATAACTTGCACGGAACTTAATAAAAAGGAATGTTTAATTAAAACTTTACCGTTTCCCCTCATACCTGACCGGGTATGGGACCCGCATCGATGGCGGGCTTTTTCACTGACATGGACTAGCCATCGGGCGCTCCACCTATTTTGTTGTTTTCAGGGGCTCTTGCCGGGTTGAGTGGCCTTCCGCTCACGTGCCCTTTTTATGGTATAGGGTTATGTGACTCGATCACATAATTCTATGACATAAATCGGTCACATCCATATTTCTCGTTGATGGGAAGGCTCATGCAAAGTATGTTTGTATGAGTTTTCCGCTCAAACGGGAAATATATGGCCGCGTCAACATATGGATCTTGATCCGGTTGGGCGGGTGCGAGGGGGCACCACATCCATCCGGTTACTCCACTCTTATTTGTGGGCCATAAGAATCATCGGGTGACGACGAAGCCTCCCCAAGTCCGTCTGTTTTGACTCGTTTCGACTTGTTCTTTGAACAAACAATTGCCGTCTTTAGGTAGTTACCTACATTTTTTCGACTTCAGTCGACCTTTTCTATTGAGACCCGAGAATTCGTGAATGCGAAATTCTTTTGTGCTGGGGGAATGAACCCGCCCCCCGATACCGCCATGCTAGCCTGCCACCGCAATCACTCGTCCCCAGACAAGGCCATTCTCGGTTGATAGTACCATCCGCTTTCACCGAGACAGCAGACCATCGCTACCTTTCACTACAATTTGGAGCCGAAAATTCACAAATGTTCACAAGAACGACAGAGCGTCAACGCCCGCAGCGGAAACTCCTCAGCAAACTCCACAAAGAACCGTGTGCCAGCACTCACTCCCGACGTCCAGTCGGGGTTCAGTGGCAGAGCTTTACTCCGCACACTCACGACATCAAGTGGTGAACAATAGCAGATATCTGTCATTCCAACACTTTCCAGCTGATTGGAATGGTGTAGGGCTGACCGATAGCTGCTGGGTATCGCTACGCGTGTTATGCAACAAGTTTGTGGCATAATATTGCCGCCAAAACAACATACGCGTTGTGGACGAATTTAGTGGGTACATTAGCTGAATTATCGAGTAGTTCGAGGGGGCGAACTCCTCGATTAATATAGATCTTCTACGATTTCTAGATGAATGGCTTTCGTTGATAAACAAATAAATACTGCAACCCAAACCTTGATAAATAAAGGGCCACAGTAGTCAACATCTGTATAAAAGAAGGGTCTTCCTTATTCATTTCGATTTTTATGGTAGGTTAGCCATAGGATATGTATACGATAAGAGTTTAGCACGTGTACAAGTTACACATAATTCAATACTGTTCACGAGTTTGATTAAGTGTAGCTTGTGCGCCTGCGTCTAGTAAGTTCCTATGAGTTTTGTCTATAATATTTGTTATGCGGGGATTTCGCGGTAGCAGCGCTTGATGTTTACTTTTGAAAGGTAGAGTTGAATTCGACAGACGACCGTCTACTCTTAGAATCCCGCTTTGATCTATGAATGGGGATAAACATGCAAATTGTGTAGGGCGTTGTTGATTTTTCGATAAAATTTGTATTTCTTAAAAGAATGTTTCTTGCTGTGTTCGTTTTATGATGAAATTTAACGGGTTAGTTCAATTAGCGGTAGTGAGATCGCGTGGTGTTCAATATTCTTTTTCTGATCAACCATTGTTGACGAATCGTAAACAAAATGCTATACTACGTTTGAGTTTTGTAAAAGATGAGAATTTATTAAGAATACTATTGTCAATAATGATGTTTTGAAAGCTGATCAAATTTTTACATTCGAGAATTCCGATAGGTGGTAAAGTTGATTGACCAATTGTTCACAGTCAAGCAGGTACTTGAAAAATGCTTGGAGTTCAACATAGACGTACACCAAATTTTCGTTGACTTTAACCAAGCACCTGAGAGTATTGATCGTAACGTACTATACCAAATAATTCTTTGCCTTGTCATCGCAGCGAAATTAGTCCGTCTTACCAAAATGACACTGTCGTCGACGGCCTCCCAAGCCCGCATCAATAACGAACTCACCGATGCTTTCGACACAAATATCGGACTAAAACAGGGAGATGGGCTGGCCCCATTGCTATTTAATTTGGCTCTGGAGTACGCCATAAGGAAGCTACCTGTCGATACACGAGGTAAATTTCTATACAAGTCGAGCCAAGTAGTAGCCTATGTGGACGAATCAACATTTTGTCAGGGTAATTAACAACTGCCAAAGAACTCTTCCTGCAACTTGATAGCGTAGCAAAACTAGTAGGGCTACAAATCAATGAAAACAAAACAAAGCTCATGACGCAGTCGACGAAAAATGTCTCAAATACAGAAAATAGCACACTTGGTGAAAACAGTATCGAAAATGTGAGCGAATTTGTGTATTTAGGCGCCAAGATAACGAAAACGGGCAATGAAAGAGACGAAATATGCCGAAGAATACCGCTCGCAAATAAAATATTTTATTCAGTTTTGACGATCTTGAAGACCAGCTGCATACACAGGAAAACAAAGCTCCAATATATGCTATGGGTGTGAAACATGGACCCTAACCCAAGCATCCGCAAATATATTGAACGCCTTTGAGCGACGGGTCCTGAGGCTAATAATCGGAGCGGAGCTAGACGGGGACCAACGGCGAATTCGATACAAGCATGAGCTGTATGAAATTTTTGACGAGCCGATGGTCTTAACGATTGTAAGACTGCGGAAGCTGCATTGGGCTGGACACATGAATCGTTTGGACGAACAACAGACTCCCAAAAAGGTATTCGTTGGGAGAACGAAGCCCGGAGACCAGTGGGGAAACCGAGGAAACGCTGGTCTGACTCGGTCGACGAAGACAGTTCATTGCTTCTTGGATTTCGAAATTGGAGGACGCGGCCAATGGACCATGTCAGTTGGAGGCGCTATTTGCAGGAAGCGAAGGCCCGAGAGGGGCTGTAGTGTAATGATATCCATTGTCATAGCAAATCTAGTGATAATCATTGCTTTAATGCTTTATCAATCTCATGATTATCACCCGGAACTATTTTTACTGCAAAAGCAATAAAAACATTAGAAAATAAATTTATCATGAGTTCAAAGAATAATGTACAGTTCTAGTTTCCAATGACCATAAATATTTTTTAACTTGAAACTCATTTCATTCACACATTAAAGTGTAATATGAATCCCATACGAAGACTCAGTTTGGAAATTCATTCACACTTAATGTGTGAACTGAAATCTCATGTTCCCTTTTCATTATGAAGCACGCGACTTAATATATGAGTCAATATTGACCGCATGTCAAAGAACCAGGAGTATGACGATATGCAGGGATGACTCATGTGGGTTCACGTGTGGCTTTTTGTATGGTCACGTATTTTGCTTGCAGTATAATAAATTAAGAATTGGGTAATTTCAATTATTGTATTTTATGATTAGCTTGTAAGAATTAAAATGCATAAATACCAAGGAAAGATAGGAAAATTTATCCAGTTTTTGACTAAACGCTGTTTGACTGCGGAACCGCTGCGAATCGTAGCGACTTTTGAATTTTGTTAGAACTCGCTGCTAATTGTAGCGACCGTAAATTCATCTCTTAGTAACCATGTCGTTTGTGGATCTTAAGACTCCTCGCCAGAATTCTCTGCGGCCTAGCCGTTTGGTTAAGTAAGTGAACTGATATTTATCAAGTCACTTTAATAAATTTTATATAAATAACAGTACAGAAGAAGCGAACAAGTTAGATAGTCTCAAAGCATTATATGGCGATCCTGCTACCTATGAATACGAATCTTCTGATCCTGATGTATTGGGAGTTAAATTCAGATTGGGCCGAATTCAAGAAGATTTTTGAAAGGTGCGTGAAGCTAGCGGAGCAGGAATGCGTTCCGAGACAAGTAAAGGAAAGGCAAGAATCTCCACCACCTTACATACCAACAAAGATAGGTACACCAGATCTGCGGGGACCTAAGCCACGCACTATTGAGCAGTATTTAAAAAGAAAAACCACCAAATAACAGGACATTGAGACAAAGATCCCGAAGAAGCGCTGACCAAGAGGAGGTCGAAATACGAAGGTGATAAAAATCTCGTTTGGAGATCAAAGAAAGCAATTGCAGCAAAAGTTATTGGACCTCAAACCTCAACGGAGATTTTGGAATAAAAATGGGGAATAGCTGCTCAGTGAAAAATACTTTTGTGGAGCAATGCCAGCAACCATTAGTAACAACCAGCGTATTTGCGGTAGCATTAATTATGTTTTATTTCTATAACAAACATCGCAAAAATTATGTTGTGAAAAGAATCAATAGGAATATGAATGTTTAATTCAAAATATATGTTATAAATTAATATGAAATTGACCTTACTTTCATTCTTCACGAGAATACTATATTAACTTTGATTGGGTTGAGATTATTTTGTCGAACATTTTTTTTCGTGTATTGATTTATAGAGCTATTGGAACAAATTGTTACTGAAAACGAAAGGGCTTTATGTAACATGAAAAAATGTTCAAAGAGTTTCTATACGTTTGAAACCCTTCATGCAAAGTTAGACGAATTAAAAATTAGGAGAGAAAAATTCAGTAATGCACTTAAGAGTTGTAGTGAGGAAGACTCTAGGGTTCTAGATCTTAAATTAAAATTCAAGGCACAAGCATCAATTTTAGAAGGAGAAATTTGGAAAATGGAATATGGAAACCTACAAAGAGAAATCAATAAGTGAGGATTTAGAGTCGAGTTTACCATTTCTTGAGGAAAACTTTACCATGGCTGAATTTAATCTAGAAACGGCTATGAAGTTGATCCCTGTTTTTGAGGGCAAACATAAGGAATTAGATCCGTTCCTTAAGACCTTAGAAATTTTGAATACAACCTTGTCAGCTAATGCGAAAACTAGCTTGATAGACTTTGTTGTAAATGTGAAACTCAGTGCCACGGTCAGACTTTCTTTAGCCAATACTTCTATTTCAACTTTTGACTCTTTCAAATCAGAGCTGCAGAACCGTTTCAAAAGTAATAAGACTGTCCCTCAAATCCATACACTTCTGAGCGGTACTTACCAGAAAAAATCTTCTGTGAACTCTTACAAGGACAAGATTCTGAATTTGGTTGATGAACTTAATCAGCTATAAATTCAAGAATTAGGAAGTCAAGTTTCCGCTAGTGAAAAGAAGATAATAATGCAAATGAATGATACATAAGCGTTAACCGTCTTTAAAAACGGATTAAATGATCAGCTAAGAAACACCATCTTCTCAGCAAGACCAAAGTACTTTGCTGAAGCCGTGTCTCTTGCACAAGAGTTGGAAAATGCAGAAACGCAAGCTACAAATAGCGTGATGCGTTTCACTAGTAATTCGAGTAAAAAGGGTAGAAAACAAGGTAACCGCAATAGAAAAAACAATGGTTACAGGACTAACTCAAACAACAATGACTCGAACAGATATAATAGCATTCGCAATTATAATGACAGCAGCAGCAATAATGGCAACGGTAATGATGCGAACACTCGTTACCGTAATAACCGAAATAATGGCAATAGTCGAGGCCGTAGACGTAATGATAGAAGAAACAACCGTAGTAATAACTATAATAATAACTTTACTAATGACAACAGTAATGGGAATTACAATAATGGACAAAGGAATGTACACGTACTTACCGATCAGGGAAACGTGCAGAGTTCCGGAGAGGATCTTCAGAACCTCCCGGATCAAAGAATTCTACAATAGAAAGAAAAATATATAGGATTACTGAAAATTGTACTAATTTCGTAAGAATTTATAATTGTAATTCAGAAAGATATCTACTATTTTTAATCGACACTGGAGCAGATGTGTCAATCTGCCAAGAAAACATCTACTATAATTTAGAAAATTCAATAGAAACTAGTAATAAAATTAAATTAACGGGCATTACTAAAGAAATATCTACATCCTTAGGCACAGCCTATCTCGATCTAATAATTGGGAATCATATGTTTAAGGAATCATTCCATATTGTGCAAAGCAATTTTCCGATAAGCACGGATGGAATTATCGGTAGAGACTTAATGTTCCATTACTTATGTAAAATCGATTACGTTTACGATAACTTTCAACGTAAACGATGAAGACATCATACTACCAATGGACACACGAAGACAGGAACATTCACAGATAAATATTTCAGCCAGAACTGAGATGATTATCCCAGTTAACATAGAAGTTTCTGAGGATAGTATTGTCCTTAACACGGAAACTGAGAAGGGCGTATTTGTAGGAAATACTATCATAGCTGCAAAAAGTGTTCGACACATAAAAATATTGAACATTAATGACGAAGATACTGTCGTAAGGAACTTTAACGTTGAAGTAGACCCGTTAAAACACTATGACATTTTCAAGTGGGAAAAACAAAGACACACCAAAGATAGATTCAAGAAGCTTCTGGAAGTTATGAACAAAGATATTCTAGACTGACCGGCAATGCATGATTTACTTGAGATAATAGAAAATTTTCATGATATGTTTCATTTGGATGGAGAAAAACTCGAAACCAACAATTTCTCCAAACATAGGTTACAAACCGTAGACAAAAATCCGGTTTATATTAAAAATTATAGATTGCCACAATCCCAGAATGAAGAGATCCTGCAACAAGTTAAGGACCTTGAAACAAATAGCATCATAGAACCGTCGATAAGCCCTTACAACTCACGTCTTTTCGTTGTCCCAAAAAAGAGTGCAGATGCAAAGGCTAAATGGCGACTGGTTGTAGATTTCAGACGGCTTAATGACAAGATAATAAGCGACAAGTTTCCTTTGACGAGGCTTGAACACGTCTTAGACAAGATAGGTAGAGCGAAATATTTCTCAACGCTGGATATGACTAGCTCTTTTCATCAAATTGAACTTGAGAAAGAGTCCAGACCATTGACAGCATTCTCCACCAGTGATGGACATTATCAATTTAAAAGATTACCATTCGGATTGAAAATTTCATCAAACAGCTTTCAAAGGATGTTGACTATAGCTTTTAGTGGCTTAAGTCACGAAGCATTCCTGTATGTTGATGACATTATAGTATTTGGTTGCAGCATCAAACATCATAATGACAATCTTCGTAAAGTATTACAAAGACTGCGTCAGCACAATTTAAAATTAAATCCTGAAAAATGCCAGTTCTTGAGATCAGAGGCAGTATACCTGGGTCATTTGATAACCAATGAAGGAATCAAGACTGATCCAGCTAAAAATGATACCGTCAGGAACTACCCGGTCCCGAAGAATGTTGATGAAGTACGCAGATTTGTTGCGTTCTGCAATTATTACAGGCGTTTTATTCCTAAATTTGCTGAAATGGCGAAGTGTTTGAATGCATTACTAAAGAAGAATGTAACATTTAACTGGACTGAAGAATGTCAGAATGCATATGAGACTTTGAAGAGAAAATTGATAGAACCTCCAATCCTTCAATATCCAAATTTCAATAAACCTTTTAAATTAACGACTGACGCTTCTAACTACGCTTTAGGTGCAGTCCTATCTCAAGGAGAAATTGGCCGAGATTTAACAAATTCTTATGCAAGTAAGTCTTTGGCTAAACACGATATTAACAAACCTACCATCGAGAAAGAACTTTTAGCCATACATTGGGGCATAAACTTCTTTAGACCCTACCAATACGGAAGAAAATTTGTGGTTGTGACTGATCACAGACCACTAGTATCTTTGTTTACACATAAAAATCCATCGTCAAAACTTACTAGAATTCGTGTAGACCTGTCTGATTATGATTTTTCCATAGTATATAAAAAAAGGTATTATGAATACCAATGCTGATGCATTATCAAGGATCGAGCTTGACTCTGATACCTTAAATGCGATGATACCTCCAGGAAACGATGAAACCGCGAAAAAAAAAATATTAGCTATTACCAGGCAAATGGCCTCTAAAAAAGAAATGCAAAAGAAGATAGTCGACGACGAGAGCAACCAGGCATCGATAGAACTTGATCAACTCTATTGTTGGGATTGCGCGAGTTTGTCAGACATCACTGGAATCATGAAATTAAAATTTGTTCTGCGCAGAGAATAAATATAAAGTTTCTATTATACGTACAAATGATATAGATGTTCACTGCATCGATATATCTGATGTGAAATCCGTTTCCATCAAGGATAAGCTAACAATGAAATATGCTACCACAAGGAACAAATATAATGAGACAATTAGCGATAATCCATATCCGAAACTCGTTTCGATTTTGGAGAAGCTATTGAGATTCGCGAATCAAGAAGACATAAATGAACTCTCATTATCTTATGAAGACATTATTTTTGAGTCTGTAGACAAAGTAATATTTAAAAGAATATTTAAAATGATGCAACATAAAACAAGTACGTAAAAGAAACTCCGAATCATGTTACACAAACCACCACCAACTAGGTTAATAGATAAAACAAACCAAATGAAGCTAATAGAAGAGTATCACAACTCACCGCACGGAGGACATCTTGGAGTTCGCAAAACATTGCTGAAATTAAAATAACGATATTGTTGGAAAAATATGAGCAATATGGTTAAGACTCACATAAGAAATTGCACAGCCTGTCAGATTAATAAACAAATAAGACATACGAAAGAAAGAACGATTGAGACCGGCACTCCATCAACAAGTTTTGAGACGGTACAGATAGATACCGTAGGTCCATTAAGAATTTCGGATAACTACCGATACATACTAACACTACAATGCGAATTAACGAAATTTGTAGTTGCTTTCCCTGTAGAAAATAAGGAATCTAAAACAACAGCTAAAGGACTGGTAGAAGAATTCATATTAAGATATGGACATTTCAAAATACTGAAATCTGATTTAGGGAATGAGTTTACAAATAAACTAATGGGCGATATATGTGAATTACTAAAAATAAAGCAATTTTTTTCTAATACAGAATGTTCTAATACAGAATGTCAAATCCAAAAGAGTTCAAACTCAAACTGACAAACCCTATACACATAACCATTGGAGACTTAGTATTAATCAGAAACGAAAATAGAAAGAAACATCAATCTCCTTACAAGGGTCCTTTTGAAGTTGTAAACATTGAGAATAGTAATATAATAATTAATATTTGTAATCGAATTCATTTTCGCCTTCACAAAATACTCCAACTGAAAATAGAAAAAAGACAGCTTCCTTTTAATTTTGTGTATTATTTTTATTCTCGAAATCGATTTTCGACCGTAATCGTTCGGTCTTCTTCAGCGATTAATTTATTTTTACTCGCATTCCTGCTTATATACTAGCTATGTTTAAGGAAATTTACTCTAGATCATTAAAAAGTAATTAGGGAAATTTGCTTAAGCTAATAAAAGGTAGGAAAGGTAATTTACAGAAGGGGTAGTTATAAAAATATTATTTTTACATGATTCAGAGAAGATATTATTATTTAATTAATTTAAATAGCCATGATCTGCAGTTTCCGTCATCCTGATTCATTAACTTTTTCCTTTCCCGGGTAATTGCCAGGCTTTCCATCACATCCAATTCACGTGTATCTCTAGCTTCCTTGATGACTACAGCGTCCTCCATTGTTATCTCGTGTCCCTTCGTGATAATATGTTCCGCTACCGCTGACTTGAAATTCGAAGTTCTTTCTTTCTTTCTTGCTGCTGCTGCTTCGCCTAGGTGCTCCTTGATTCGCGTGCCGATGAGCCTCCTCGTTTGACCTATGTACACTTCTTCACAAGTGGGACATTCGATGCGATAGATACCAGATTTCTCGTGTGGTTCGCGCTTGTCTTTCGTTGATCCAAGAACGTTTTTGAGCTGGTTCTTGCTGCTTGATTCGATTAACCGTACAGAATTGAGCTGATTTATTCGCCGCTTGATCCGATTGCTGATGCCTTCGTGATAAGTTAGAGCCTTCCAGTACGTTCTTTCGGTATTCGCATTTGATAATGTTGATCGTCCCTGACGCTGTCTATTAGTCTGGATCTTCTGTGCCATTCTCCTAATCGTCGAGCCCTTGAAGCCGTTTAGTTTAGCTGTCTCAACAATGTACCTCATCTCCTTTTCCTTAGCTTCCTTGCTTAGCGGCAAATCGAGCATCCTGTGGATCATGGCTCTGTACGGAGAAACCTTGATTTGCTGCGAATGATTTGATGTATTTGGAATCATTCTTTGTGTGTGAGTTGCTTTCCGGTATACATCGAAAGTTATATTTGTTTGAGTCCTCCTTACTACTATATCTAGGAACGATAGTTTACCGTCTTTCTCTTCCTCCATCGTGAATACTATATTTTTGTGGGCTCCATTCAGGTCAGCAAGGACCTTCTCCACGTCACTCCTTTTCACATATGCAAACACATCGTCCACATATCGGACCCAATGTTTTGGTAACTGGCCTTTCTCCTGCAGTCCGTCTTCTAGTTTCGTCATAAATATCTCGCTGAAAAATGGTGAAAGTGGATTTCCCATCGCAACTCCACCTTTCGTCTTATAAAATTTCCCCCGAAAGGTGAAATAATTTTCGATCATGCACAGTCTCGCAAGTTGGATATACTGCCTAGTTTTTATTTTCCAAGATAATGAGTTTTCTTGGTGGGAAAGCCATTCTTCTATATATCCCAGTGTCTCCATCACCGGAATAAATATTGAAGTAGCTACCAGGCATCAATTAATATTTTTTAGGTTTACGAAGTACAAAAAATCGTTAGCTAGGATCAGGGAAGACATAAACTTTTTGAAAACGTGTCTTGAGAGAAGACTCACTCCGAAGAGCCATTTGGTGAAGATATGCTGTGGCCTGAAAAACGCGGTTAGCCAAAAAATAGTAGTGGAACGAAATTTAATGAAGATCAGCATCAAGCAGCTGTACACGAAATTGAATGATACGACTCTCAAGACTTACGAGAAGCATCTGGAGCTTATGCGAGAATCTCAACACTGTGGTAAAGGTTATATGGAGGACTTACTGGAAAAAGCGGACTTAGCATATCAATGCGAGAAAGAAAAGAAAAGGGAATTACATCGGAAAAAGTTGAATCGATTGGAAGAAGCGGCCAAACCAGTTAAACAATTCGTAGAAGTTCAAGAAATCCCCGGACTGGTTGTCAACAAATCGAGTATAGTTTTTAGTGAAAAGGAAATGCGTTTACTCAACATGGGATTAAATTACGCCATAAAACCATCAAAAATACCTATAGAGGAGATCATCGTAGAAACGGAAGCAGCAATGAGCAGACTACCGGAAGCACAAAAAACGATGGCAAGGAATGATATAGCCGAGGCGATAAGGGGAGCGAAAAAGGTGGTAAACAGTGAAGAGGCGAGCATAGCTGCTAAACTGAAGAAGAAACCTGTTCACTTTGTCAAGGCCGATAAAGGAAACACAGTGGTAGTGATGGATAAAAGCAAGTATGATGAGGCGGTCATACAAAAGCTAAGCAGCGGTAATTTCTTCGAGCTACGCCGGAGCCCGTTAGAGGAATCCATGAAAAGATTCGAAAGGACAATTAAAAGTTGTGAGTCATTAATTGGCGAATTGACGAAGGTAAGAGTGAGCAACCCTACTTTGCCTAGGATCAAGTGTTTGCCAAAAATACATAAAGAGGGGAACGAAATGCGTGAGATTATTTCGGCCGTGAATGCACCGACCCAAAAACTGGCAAGATGGTTGGTGAACGAATTTAAGGGAATGACCCAAATGAATGGTAGATCTGTAAAAAACAGCAAAGAATTCTCCGAGAAAATCCTGAAGTTTGGCCCACCAGCGCAAGACGAAATTATGGTGTCTTTCGACGTGAAAGCTCTATTCCCGAGTATTCCGGTGATGGAGACACTGGGATATATAGAAGAATGGCTTTCCCACCAAGAAAACTCATTATCTTGGAAAATAAAAACTAGGCAGTATATCCAACTTGCGAGACTGTGCATGATCGAAAATTATTTCACCTTTCGGGGGAAATTTTATAAGACGAAAGGTGGAGTTGCGATGGGAAATCCACTTTCACCATTTTTCAGCGAGATATTTATGACGAAACTAGAAGACGGACTGCAGGAGAAAGGCCAGTTACCAAAACATTGGGTCCGATATGTGGACGATGTGTTTGCATATGTGAAAAGGAGTGACGTGGAGAAGGTCCTTGCTGACCTGAATGGAGCCCACAAAAATATAGTATTCACGATGGAGGAAGAGAAAGACGGTAAACTATCGTTCCTAGATATAGTAGTAAGGAGGACTCAAACAAATATAGCTTTCGATGTATACCGGAAAGCAACTCACACACAAAGAATGATTCCAAATACATCAAATCATTCGCAGCAAATCAAGGTTTCTCCGTACAGAGCCATGATCCACAGGATGCTCGATTTGCCGCTAAGCAAGGAAGCTAAGGAAAAGGAGATGAGGTACATTGTTGAGACAGCTAAACTAAACGGCTTCAAGGGCTCGACGATTAGGAGAATGGCACAGAAGATCCAGACTAATAGACAGCGTCAGGGACGATCAACATTATCAAATGCGAATACCGAAAGAACGTACTGGAAGGCTCTAACTTATCACGAAGGCATCAGCAATCGGATCAAGCGGCGAATAAATCAGCTCAATTCTGTACGGTTAATCGAATCAAGCAGCAAGAACCAGCTCAAAAACGTTCTTGGATCAACGAAAGACAAGCGCGAACCACACGAGAAATCTGGTATCTATCGCATCGAATGTCCCACTTGTGAAGAAGTGTACATAGGTCAAACGAGGAGGCTCATCGGCACGCGAATCAAGGAGCACCTAGGCGAAGCAGCAGCAGCAAGAAAGAAAGAAAGAACTTCGAATTTCAAGTCAGCGGTAGCGGAACATATTATCACGAAGGGACACGAGATAACAATGGAGGACGCTGTAGTCATCAAGGAAGCTAGAGATACACGTGAATTGGATGTGATGGAAAGCCTGGCAATTACCCGGGAAAGGAAAAAGTTAATGAATCAGGATGACGGAAACTGCAGATCATGGCTATTTAAATTAATTAAATAATAATATCTTCTCTGAATCATGTAAAAATAATATTTTTATAACTACCCCTTCTGTAAATTACCTTTCCTACCTTTTATTAGCTTAAGCAAATTTCCCTAATTACTTTTTAATGATCTAGAGTAAATTTCCTTAAACATAGCTAGTATATAAGCAGGAATGCGAGTAAAAATAAATTAATCGCTGAAGAAGACCGAACGATTACGGTCGAAAATCGATTTCGAGAATAAAAATAATACACAAAATTAAAAGGAAGCTGTCTTTTTTCTATTTTCAGTAATAATTAATGTTAATGGGTTCCACAAATCAATACTCAAAGATAGAGTAAAAGCATATGTCACAATAAACACATTCATTTATAAACAACTGTTATAGTTTTAATGAAAAAAAAATGTATATATATATATATATATATATATATATATATATATATATATATATATATATATATATATATATATATATATATATATATATATATATATATATATATATATATATAGATATATATATATATATATATACATATATATATATATATATATATATATATAGAATATTATATAAGGACATAGATACACATAAACATATATATTCCTTTTGTTAGATTCGTATTAAGATATTGAACTAAGCTTAATATATTAACACTTTCCGCAGGGGGAGTGCCGGTCGACAAGACCACTCTTGGAGGCTAGCATTCTTTGGGGAGTTCCGCCCCCACGTACCCGAGGAAATTCCCGCAGGGAGAAAGCCGGTCGACAAGAACATTCTTGGAGGCTAGCATTCTTTGGAGAATGCCGCCCCCACGGACCCGAGGATATGGAGGGTGCCGTGAGTTTCCCTCCTGGGATGACAGGTAACGACTCTTATTGTATCTGGATTACGCTTTGGACAACGAACTGGAATTGACGCTTTGGGCTGGCGGATGTGATGGTTTGGACCTAGTTGCTTTGCACAGTAGCGCCGAGGTGAAACTCGTGTGTGAACGGCTCCAATTCAACTATCATACCGTCTCCGTCCCGGTAAAACTTTGGCAGGCCTCGGAGTACGTTCGAAGTTCGCACCATTGGGTTGGTGGTGTAGGTTCGGTTGAGACGGACTCCCGATTAGCGCTGGTCTGGCTCTGAGCACTTGTCCCCATAAGGGCTTGTGCCAACCCTCGCATGGCCTCCCTGCTCTGCAAAGATAACCATGGGACCAAAAAGGCGACTACACACACGAACAGAGATAGCGGCTCCGAAGGGGGACCCAATAAAATGGAGCAAACAATATCAATAGATCAAAAACATCCAACAAATGAAACCAAAAATAATAACGACGACGCAACCAGCGCTTGCAGCCACGATGTCAACAGTACATCGCGAGCTGTACTAACCACGAAAAAAACGAAGACTAACACGACGACAGTGACGGTAGACGAAAAACGGAGAACAGCAGACAGTCTGGTGCAGACTGAGATTCCTGCGGCGTTTGGGCGCAGCAAAAAAATTATGCGAACGCCCGAGCGTCCTGTTAAGGAGAAGCGGGAGACTCAGCAAGATGCTTCAGGTGTTCGAGCAGTGGAAGATAACGTAAAGAGCACCGAAAATTCGATTGTCACGGCTGCAATCGTTACTAAAGTGACCGATGCAAGGGTCACAAATCCCGACATTGCAACGAAAAATCCAGAAGCAAACGAGGAGATTACGGTACTAAAAGCAAAGAGTGACCAGACACCGCGTGATTGTATCGCCACCGTTGAAAATGTGGCGGAAGTACTGCACTCGGAAACGGAACGCGAAAACCTCTCCCAAGGATGGTTGCAAGGTACAATTGCGGCCCAGCGATACGAAGAGGAAAGACTACTTCGAAAAGCGGGAGATGTTCTGAAAGGAATACAAGCTGCATGCGACTCCCCAAAAATTAGCAAAGTAGCAAAGGAAGGGCTCCTTGAACTAGAGGAGCTCCTAGATCGCATAGGGCACTATCGGCGGAGCTGGTTAAGGGCCGAAGATGAACAGAAGGCTAAAGAGGCGCTTGGGGCGAAATCTAAAGGCGACATGCAGATAGCTCCATCATTAAAAGTCAATAAAAGAATGGCGTCTAGCCCAATCGAAGCAGATCGGGATAAAAGAAGGAAGGAAGAGGCACTTGACGGGCGTGGAGCACCAGATCGGGGGTTCCAGACAGTGCTTACAAAAGGAGCGAAGAAAGCCGCAAAGAAAATCCTTCAAAAAAAGCCAGAAAATAAAATTCGCACGGACGCCCAATTAGAAAAAGGACCTGATGCAAAACAGGAGAGACAGAAGCCCCGACGAAGACCCCGGTAGCAGGCACTGCTTGTAAAGCCCCAAGATGGCCGATCCTACGCGGAGGTGCTGCGGGACATCAGGGGAAACGTAAGGCCCGAAGACACCAATACTACCATTAAATTAGTACGACCAACGCGGTCGGGCCACATACTGGTCGAATTCGGAGCAGAGGCCGGCAATAAAGAAGCATTCTGTGACGCAGTAAAGAAAGTCCTCGGCAAAAGCGCAACTATAGCCCCGCTCGAGCCGATGGCAACGATCGAAATACGGGACATTGACTGCGTGACGGATCTGGCCGAGGTAGAAGAGGCCATCAAAAGGGAGTTCCCTAGCGTGGGAAGGATCAAAGCGAGACTGACACCAGAAAACAACAGGGGACAACGCATGGCCATAGTTGACTTGACCGAAAAGGACGCCGAACAATTCCTGAACAAGGGCAAAGTACGAATATGGTGGGTTGTCTGTAGGATACGGCGAAGAGCAACGCCTCTTCAATGTTTCAAATGCCTTGGTTATGGTCACACCACACAAGTATGCAAAGGACCTGATAGGAGTTCCCTATGTTACAAATGCGGTGAAATGGGACATAAAAGAAAAGAGTGTACGAAGGAGGCACACTGTATTCTTTGCAAAGATAATGATCCAAAACCTGATTTTGGACACGTCTTGGGATCAGGAAAATGCCGGGTGTTCCAGGAAGCCCTAGCCAAGGCCAAATCAGAGCTTCGATGACCCGCATCCTGCAGCTAAACCTACACCGCAGTTCAACCGCCCAAAATCTGCTTGAGCAGTTTGTGAGGGACAGGAAAGCCGACTTCTTGCTGCTGAGTGAGCAACACCATAACAAAAGTCCTGCATTATGGTACTCTGATGAAACTGGTACTGCCGCTATCTGGGTTCGGAACAGTGATTTTCAAGCGGAGAGTTGTGGACGGGGCGATGGTTTCGTGTGGGTTCGGTGCTCAGGGATCAGCTTGTTTAGTGTCTACCTAACGCCTAACGAGCCGATATCATCTTTCCAAGCCAAGCTTAATGCTCTGGAGGGCGCTGTCTCGAACGCAGAGGGTAAAGTGCTCGTTGGGGGCGACTTCAATGCTAAAGCAATCGAATGGGGCATGCTTCGGACGGATCCGCGGGGAAAACGAATCCTGGAAATGGCGGCCAGGACGGCCCTCGTCATACTAAACTCCGGAAATACGCCGACTTTCCGCTGTATTGGCTGTGAGGGAACCATACCGGACGTGACATTCGCCTCCGAGTCCTTAGTACGGAGGATACACAACTGGAAAGTATTAGAAGACTACTCAGCCAGTGATCACCAGTGCATTCTGCTTGAGATAAGTGATGCTATCTCCCGACGTCCGTGCTCTCGGCCTTCTACAACTGGATGGAACATCGGAAGAATGGACGTCGAGAGGTTCGTCAAGGTTCTCACAGCAGGTGAGCCGCTGCAGGGAGCTCCGGAGGGGACAGAAGAACTGGCAGCTCAAGACGTGGTGAACTCTACCATGAGCATAATCACGACTGCTTGCTGCGCTTCTATGCCCCGCCGAAGACCCCGGCACGGCAAGCCCCCAGTGTACTGGTGGTCTACTGAAATCGCTGAAAAGCGGAGGGAGTGTCACAAGCTTCGGCGTGAGGCTCAACGGGCGCGGAACCGTGAGGAGGCATGCAACCAGGTGGCAGCATATAAGTCAGCCAGGAAATGCCTTCGCAAACTGATCAACAGTAGCAAGGCTCGCTGCTGGCAAGACCTAGTGGACAATGTGAACAAGGATCCGTGGGGCCTTGGCTACAAGCTGGTCATGGGGAAACTTGGTGCCCTACGGAAGCCTTGTATACATGACGCGGAAAAGATGGACGCGATAGTGCGGGGACTCTTCCCCGCCCATCCCGTCCGTGTTGACGCTGTCCATGGTGAAACAGCAGTCGAGTGCCCACTCTTCACACAGCTGGAACTGGAGGAGGCAGTCCTCTCCTTGAAAGCGAGGAAGGCTCCAGGTCCAGATGGTGTTCCAGCTGGCTCGTCTATCACCATTGTCCTGACTTGCTGCTCAGCACATTCAACGCTTGCCTACGGGACGGGGTTTTCCCGGTACGATGGAAGGTGGCGAGGCTCGTGCTGATCAGCAAGGGGAAGGGAAATCCCGAATCGCCGTCTGCATACCGCCCGTTATGCATGCTCGACACGGCTGGGAAAGTGCTAGAGAAACTCATCAAGGGAAGACTCACTGACGCAATTTGTTCTGCTGGGGACCTATCTCCTCGGCAGTACGGCTTTAGAGCAGGACGTTCTACCATTGATGCGATTGCAGAGGTGGTGAACGCGGTCCAAAAGGCAGAGGCATATAGTCGCACCAAGCGACGGATCGTCCTGTTGGTGACACTCGACGTCAGGAATGCCTTCAACTCCGCTAGATGGGTGGATATTCTGGACACGCTGGAAAACTCTTTTCAAGTTCCAGAATATCTAATGCGGCTTTTGAGGAACTACCTAAAGGACCGAAGCCTGCTCTACGACACGACACAGGGCCAACGAAGGATGGAAATTACATCGGGTGTTGCCCAGGGATCTATCCTTGGTCCGGACCTGTGGAACGTGTCTTACGACGGGCTACTGAGACTTGAGATGCCAGATGAGTCGCGCTTGGTCGGCTATGCGGACGATGTTGCGGCTCTGGTCGCTGGACGCACCGTTGAACAAGCGCAACTTAGGCTAGGTATGCTAATGCGCCGAGTGAGGGACTGGATGACTGCTCGCGGGCTCAGTTTAGCACTGGAGAAAACCGAAGTGGTCATCTTGACAAAAAAGAGAATCCCTAGAGTAAGGATGATCAGTATTGGAGATATACAGATCGAATCGAAGCCAGCGGTGAAGTACCTGGGGCTACTGATCGACTCGAAGATGAGTTTCTCTGAGCAAATCAGGGCAACGGCTGAGAAGGCTGCTTCGGGAATATCGGCCCTGAGTCGACTTATGGCCAACGTAGGGGGACCCAGCCCATCAAGAAGACGCCTCTTGATGAGTGCTGTAGGGTCAGTGCTAATGTACGGAGCAGAGATATGGGGCGACGCTCTCAGCAAGGAGGTATACCGAAAATGATTGGCACAGGTACAGAGCAGAGGAGCACTGAGAATTGCATCTTCGTATCCAACAGTCTCCGACTCGGCGGTGAGAGTGATTGCAGGCGTGATACCTGTCGCCCTCCTTGCTAGAGAGCGCCGCGCTATTTACCTGCGCCGAAACGAGGATGCGAGGGAGATGGTTGTCCGCGAGGAGAGACAACGCTCGCTCAACGATTGGCAGCAGTCTTGGGGGAATTGCACGAAGGGAAGGTGGACTGCGCGCCTCATCCCGGACGTGAGACCGTGGCTAAATCGAAGGCATGGTAAGACTGACTTCTATCTGACCCAGCTTTTGAGCGGGCATGGGTGTTTTCAGTCTTACCTGCACAAGATCGGTAAGTCACGGTCTCCCGATTGTCGGTTTTGCCCAGGAGAGGAGGACAATGCCTGTCACATATTTTTTGCGTGTACAAAGTGGGTCAGGCTGCGAAGGGAACTCTACAGAGAGACGGGAGAGCTCACCCCGGATAATATAGTTGAGGTGATGCTCGAATCGGTTGACAAATGGAACCAGGTGGCACGTTATGCTCGGGCAGTCCTGAAATATAAAAGGGACTCACAGCAGCCGGAGGCGCTGGGGCTGGGGGATCGCTCTTCTGGCAATTCCTCTTCCCCTCTCCCCTCCCGCTAGGAAAGGGACTCCCCAGCTTGAAGGCGCCCCACGGCGTAACAAAACGAGACCTGGCCCGAAGTAATGTGTCAAACGGTTCCAGGCTAGGTTCTCAGATTGACAGGGGAGGTGTTTAGTGGATAGTCCAAGGGTATCCTCCATGAGAGTCCCACACTGCCAGACTCGGCGGGCGTAAATGCCTTCACCTCCCTACCACAAAAAAAAAAAAAAAAAAACACTCATCTTGAGGTTGAGGGTGTAATGATATCCATTTTCGTAGCAAATCTAGTGATATTAATTGCTTTAATGCTTAATCAATCTAATGATTATCACCCGGAACTATTTTTACTGCAAAAGCAATAAAAACATTAGAAAATAAATTTATCATGAGTTCAAAGAATAATGTACAGTTCTAGTATCCAATGACCATAAATATTTTTTAACTTGAAACTCATTTCATTCACACATTAAAGTGTAATATGAATCCCATGCGAAGACTCAGTATGGAAATTCATTCACACTTTATGTGTGAACTGAAATCTCATGTTTCCTTTTCATTATGAATTGCACGCGGCTTAATACATGAGTCAATATTGACCGCATGTCAAAGAACCAGGTGTATGATGATATGCAGGGATGACTCATGTGGGTTCACGTGTGGCATTTTGTATGGTCAAGTGTTATGCTTGCAGTATAATAAATTAAGAATTGGGTCATTTTAATTATTGTATTTTATGATTAGCTTGTAAGAATTAAAATGTATTAATACCAAGGAAAGATAGGAAAATATATCCAGTTTTTGACTAAACGCTGTTTGACTGCGGACCCGCGGCGAATCGTAGCGACTTTTGAATTTTGTTAGAACTCGCTGCTAATTGTAGCGACCCTAAATTCATCTCTTAGTAACCATGACGTTTGTGGATCTTAAGACTCCTCACCAGAATTCTCTGCGGCCTAGCCGCTTGGTTAAGTAAGTGAACTGATATTTATCAAGTCACTTTAATAAATTTTATATAAATCACAGTACAGAAGAAGCGAACAAGTTAGATTAGTCTCGAAGTATTATAGTAGTGCTACAAAGAAGAAGAAAGTTGATTGAGGCCAGTTAGATTCGTCATTTAATAACCACGACGGGCCATCAAACCAGAAATGATTTGATACGAGTTCATTTGGAGGTAAACCACGCGAAACAAGTTCTGAAGGATAATCTTCGGATCGGACATGACGCCATTGTTCGATTGATGTGTTGTTTTGAATTTCGGCTACTCGATTGCTAACGAAAGTTTTTAAAGTGTGCGGTTGTGTAGCATCCAATGTAGATCCATAGTGGAATATGACCAAAAAGCTATTGTATTGAATTCAATGTTAGTTGACGCGTTTTGAATGATTCGCTAAAGTCTGGTTAAAAGAAGGGGTGCACAAAGCTCTAATCGCGGCAGTATGCATATTTTAAACGGAGCAACTTTAGATTTCGCGCAGAGCAATTGTGTTTTACTTTCGTTTTTTGTGTTGTCTGATCAAATGTAAATACGAGCTCCGTAAGCCTTTTCGCTAACGTCCCAGAAACCGTGAAGTTGTATGTCTGTATAATCATTAATTGCTATATTACGCTCTATCGGTATGTTGTTTAAAGATGCTAATTCAGATTCAAAATTAATCCACGATGAGTGAATGAATGAATGAATGAATGAAGCTACACGGGGACCAATGGCGAATTCGATACAACCATTAACTGTATGAAATTTTTGACGAACCGGAGGTCTCAACGATTGTAAGACTGCGGAAGCTGCAATAGGCGAGCCACATAAATCGTATGGACGAACAACGGATACCCAAACAGGTATTCGTTGGGAGAACTGAAGGCCGGAGGCCAGGAAACCGAGGAAACGCTGGTCTAAGTCGGTCGATGAAGACAGTTCATCGCTGCTCGTATTTCAAAATTGGAGGATGCGGTCAATGGGCCGAGACAGTTAGAGGCGCTATTTGCAGGAAGCGTAGGCCCGAGAGGGGCTGTAGTGCTAAGAAGAAGAAGAAGGAGTAAATGTCGACCGGTGAAGACTCGCCCCAATTTAAATTTAATCGCCAAATATTTTGCATTATCATTTTTGCTGATATAATAATGGGATTTAAAGGACCGAGAGGATCAAAAATCTTTGCTGTTCTCAATAAGATTGAGCGTTTAGTAATTTTCAATGCAGGAGTGTTCGATATAGTGTAAATTATTTGATCGTTTTTAGCATCTCAATAAAGGCCTAAAGTTTTAATAGTGTTATCAAGATCAAGATTGACAAATGAATCACTATTGCTCGACAAGTGAAGGGACGTTAGATGCCTATTGGCGAAGGTTTAAACCAGCCTTTTTTATTATGCTAATGATATCGTTTTGTATGATTCGTGTTTCTTTCACCGTAGGCACTTCGGTGATAAGATCATCCATATAGAAATCGCGTTTTAGACTGCGTGATGCTAGTGGAAAAGAGACAGCTTCTTCATCGACAAATTGATGTATAGCGCGTGTAGCTAAAAATGATGCAGAGGTTGTACCGTAAGTTACTGTATTTAAGCTATAGATTTTTAATGGTTGATTTTTACCTTCTCTCTAAATAATACGTTGATATTTATGGTCAACATCATGCACTAAAAAGATCACCAGTTAAAACGAAAGGGTGTGCGAAAACGTAAAATGATAGGCAATCATTCTTCTTGTACAACTGGGCCGGTCATAAGAGTATCATTGAATTCTATACCGCTGAATGTTTTGCAAGAAGCGTCGAAAACAACTCGAAGTTTTGTAGTTAATTTATTTTATTTGAAAACTGCATGATGAGGAAGAAAAACGCCGTCGTAACTGAGCTTAGATTCTGACATATCGCCAAGAGACTTTTATGTATTCGCACATAAATTGAATGCATTGAGTTTTATGATCAACTATTTTTTTTTTTGAGTGATTAGAATCGTTCCAGCGCGACAGAGTGAGAATCATCGAGTTGGAGAGTTTTGTTCCAGACGCTGGATTACGTGAAATATTTTTGCCGAAATGATTTTCGCAAGCCTCTTCTCCGAGCGAGGAAGGTTTGATAGTAGGGTTTTCTTCAATTTCCCACAATTTAGTTTATTGTTTATCAAGTAATGAAGAAGAGTTACATCGCAAAGGTTGTTTGCTCTTATAAGTTGGGATAGGATCTGATATGATCCAACTGAGATGAGTTTTTTGGCTTACTGCAACGTGATCGTTGTATTATTTGACTTAGACATAGAAGTTTATAGAAAATCCCGGCGCCAAGTACAGCATCGATATGGCTAGGCTGATCAAATGTAGGGTTAGCAAGCTTGATATTAGGAGTTAATTTCAATAATGAAGAGTTTACAGAAAATGACACCAAAACGTCGGCAAAATCGTTTTTAATTAAAAATAAAAGGTTTGCGTTAAAGCTATTGAATTTTGATTTCATAAGCGCGTCAATTAATAGTCCGCGTAGTGTAGTAGTTAGAGCACTCATCCCGTAAGCCGAAGATCCCTGGCTCAAGTCTCATTGGCGACAACGAGATTCAGTTCGAGTGATTCTTCGGACGGACTATAAGCCCGTTCGGTTATGATTTATAATCAGAACGTATTGCAACTGGGTAGACGGACACACGGCCAAAGCGTGGTACTGATCATATCACCTTTTGGAGTTCCGAAATATCCGATCAAGATGAGATACTCTAACTATCTCTAAGTGAAGGCTCGAAAGGGGCTGTAGTGCTAAAGCAAAAAAAAAGCGCATCAATTTCTTGATAATAATAGTTAATGTTATCGTTAATGCCTGCTACCGGCACGCGTGCTTATTTGATATGTAAGTTTAATTTATCTACTAAAAATTTACGAATAAAGTTTATTTGCGAGCAGGAATCTAAAAGAACTCTAGCCGCCTGATGACTTCCGACGTTGTCTATGAAATCACCGCGAGCTGTTGCTAAAACGACCTGAGTAGGTGTGTTTGATGTTAAGCATGATAAGTTTGATGTTTGTAGTTTTGAGTTGAAGTGTAAGAGTGTGATGTTTTTGATGAAATTCTTTACAAGTACTGTTGGATGTGCAGTTTTCGGTAGTGTGATTGCTACGTAAGCAGTTTATATATGTTGTGTGGGGATCAATTTGTGTAAGGTTTTTGCAACTCTGTGTAAAGTGATCATTTATTTTACAAATGTGACAGTATGCATTTCTTTGAGCAGCGTAAGTTTTATGCCGCGGTGTGTTAGGGCGACGATTCTCGAGTATTTTGACGCGATAACGTAAAAAGGTTAATAAAGTACCCATTGATGGTTTTTGATTATATTGTAAGTTTTCTTTTCATTTTGTGCGAGTTTCTTCATCAAGTTTTGACGTTATAGCATAAATAGGGAATGTATTGTATTTCTAGAAACCGTTTCTGCAGGGCTTGAAGCGCGCTATAATGTTTACGAGCGAGTATTCCGCCGATCGAGTGAGCGTTCGGTCTCGTGCAAAGCGGGAGAATGAAAGTCGCCTGAATATGTTTGTGAATAAAATATTAGGGTCGTGATACGATTGTTTAATTAAATCCCAAGCTACTGCATAATTTACATCAAATATTGTTAGCAAGTCGATTTTTTCTAGCGCTTTTCCGGTCAGGCATGAACGGAGAAAATTTAGTTTTTGTGCGTTAGACATATTATCATTGTTACTGACGGCTGATTGAAATGCACTTGCGAAGCTAGGCCAAGCTTCGTATGAGCCGCTGAATTTAGATAAATCAAGTTTTGGCAGATAATATTGCGTATTTACGGGAGTTTGTACTCGTGAATTGATAAGCGTTAATCGTTTTATTAATTTCTCGGCTCGCACCATTGCTTCTAACCAAGTATTTTCGAACTTCGCTCTGTTCTCCAATTCTGCATCGAAAATCTTTATCTTCGAACAATCGTTCAATAGCTGATAGTATTTCGTTAAACGATTTAGTTTGTGTACAAAAGTTTTTATACCGTAAATTAGTTAACTGCGATTTAAGCGTTCCGGGCGATTCGGTTAATGCCCATTTTGAAAGAATGATAGGTTGACGAAATGCGTTAATTATGATAATGAGATATACGTTAAAATAGGTATACGATACGTTAGTTGCGATATAATGATAACTTACGATAGACGTAAGGTATATCTAGGCCTTGCGATAGATTTTATAATACAATGCGATAAGTTTTAACAAGTCGTGGCGCGGTATGATGTGTTGTTTTACGATACGATCAGTAAGAATAAGTAACAGCACGATAGCTTATGTACATCACGATTCGATAAGGATGTAAAGTTATGGAGCAATGGTGAAGCGATATAACAGATTTAAATTAAATCTTACGGTATTTGTAGATTGCTGCTCCTGTTGTTTCGATGAGGATGGTAAGAGTGGCACGTTGCTCCAGTATTCTGGTAAGGTAGATTACAATGCTAACCTGATCGTAATCGGTGTAGAAGTTGCTTCGATGATCTCAATAGTATGGAGTTATTCGTTGCTCCAAGTTACCATGCAGAATCGATTGTAACTGTTGACGATGATGCGATGGTAGTTTTTTTTCTTACTCGATTTATTACTTCAAAAAATTTATATACATTGTTCTTCTTGGGTACCTTTCCTCGTAAGATAAGAATCTTGTGATCAATCTAGGCTTAGTGATAACAATTTCGTTCTAAGATGTTTTCAAATTCTTTTATATATATTTATATTATTTCAGTTAGAGAAAAAAAATATATATATATATAGCGTATTTACATATCAATTATGTGATTAATATTTTATTAGTTATATGAATAAGGATTGTGTGAAAAGTAGATAGCCTGATGTCTTGAAGCCAAAATTTCAATTTTTTTAAACTTGTGGACTATAGATGTTTGTGGTAAATTGTACATACTTTTAATAATTAGTTTATGGGGATTATATTGATCAAGATGCTCTAAAAATGTATAACGTTTGTCGTATTTTATTATAGTATTTATTAGTATTTATGTAGAGATTGTACTCACTTTTTTCAATCCATTCATTTTTGAATTTGAGTGCAATTTTCCTCATGTAATTTAAGTAACATATAGATCTTGTTGGTTGACTTGTTTTGTTTGCGGAAAAGGTAATCAATTTTGTTTTGCTTGTTTTTAGCATTAGTAATGGCTATTTAGTCATTCTTTTATGTCTTGCATTTCTCGCTCTGCATTTTCGATTGTTTTTTCGCAATTGTCCGATGAGGTCAATAGAACCGTGTCATCGGCAAATGTAACGATTTTGCCATTCAGCACTTTATTGCTGCACAAATCGTTTACATATATTAAAAAGAGAAGAAGTGAAATTACTGTACCTTATGGAATCCCATAGGGCTTATTCTTTTTCCATTTACTATGTATTTTTTCAATTTTCACACATTGCTCTGCTAGATAACTTTCAAAGAGTCTTAAAGAATGTTCGCATACTCTTATTTTTGATAATTTCTTTAATAAGATGTCATGAGAGATTGTGTCGAAGGCTTTGGCCAGATCCATAAAATATAGCAAGTGGTTTATTGCTGTTGCCGAGCTCATCATGAAGATAGTAACTTCAATGATAGTCGATTCATTGTTAGAGCCTACCTTAAACCCAAACTGCAGTGGGGATATCAAGTTTTCAATTAGGAAGCCATTCAGCTGATCCTTTTGGCAGTGCTCCAAGATTTTTGAGATAGTTGGTAACATAGAAATTGGTCGGTACATCAATGGATTTGAGGTACATCCGCTTTTATATATCGGCACGACCACTGCTTTTTTCAATGATGTTGGAAAATTGCCTTCTTAGAGAATTATATTAAATACGTGTGATGATATTATTTCGCACACGAACGTCGAGATTTCTCGAAGGAAATCTGAACCGACCTCTCATCGGTTCTAGACGTGAAGTCTGAGTCGTACCAACGACTGGTACCCAATCGGTCAACCAGTCCGTGTACTCGTAACCCATTTCGCGGTGGCTGCTTGTCGGCCAGCTAGTTCAGAGATTTCGATCGCAGGTCTTTTAAATGGATTACGCTCGATTACATTAATTCAGCCACCACTAAGTGCCCGTTTGTAATGTGACGCCTGCGCCCAGGAATCGAAGTGATTTCGATCCCGAACCCTTGTAACCTGCCAGATGGATATGTCCTCGAAGTGCCAGCGGACTTCATCTGTTGTGCGGATATCGCTGTGCAGAAAATATTTTTTTTTCTGTCCAAATATTTAGATCCGTGGATATAAATATTCGAAATATAGAATTAATCCAACCCCGGCACATTTCGAGACATAGCCATCTGGAAATGCCCCTCCACCGTGGCCATCGAGAAAACTATGCCACTGGCGACATCTGAAGAAGCACATTTCCGCCATATGAAGTGCCATTCCACGCACATATGTTTTTTCCGAGGTGACAACCGGAAATTTTGACAGCCACATGGAGGCGCTAAACGTCACCGTAAAGTTCTTCGTGATAATATCCAAGGTATTACAAAACCAGCTATACGTCGTTTGGCGCGACGTGGTGGAGTGAAACGTATTCCCGGTTTAATCTATGAAGAAACGCGTGGTGTGCTTAAAGAGTTTTTGGAAAACGTTATTCGTGAGGCAGTGACATTCACCGGAGCAGAAAAATTAGGAAAGAGGTTAGTTTAGTTAATAACTAAATAGAAAAGGTTATTACATAAGTCAGTAGCTAGAGTGCAATTGCGCTTGGAAACAAATTTTAGTGAGCGAGTGCTTCAGAGACTAATCAATTTCAGATAGCCGCTTCCGAGAAGACATTGGCAGCCGACTAAATTTACCACCGAATTAGCCCTCGGATTATGTCCGGCGGAGCGAATGCAGTTTGCAACATAGATTATCTAGTAAGAAAATTCTAAGTAAGCGGAGGCCATCCAGAAACAAATATTGTGGACGTAAAAAAAAAAAAAAGTACGGATCCTGAGAAGTCAAGCAGCAATTCTTAGGGGGAAAGTCATTTGTGCTGGAAAACGAGCAAATAAAAATGATGACAGACTAAGTGCTCGGTATTCAATTCGCCTATATGGAAAAGCAACACATTTTACCCTGCTCTAAGGCGATTGTAATGCACATTTATAAAATCGACACTAAATCTGAAAATTTAGTCTGCAATATTTTATTAGAAATCGATTATTCTATTTCTAATTAAATTCCAAAAAAAATGATTTGACACTTCTTAATGCGGAAATTCGAAGTAACGCTTGCTACCTTGTTCAGATTGATCAATTGGCATATCGCTTGCAATCCGCAGTACAGATTGCAGTCTTCGGTAAAATTGATGAATATCTAGCTCGCGAAAACTTTCCTCACCGGATGCCAAAGCAACCAGTCGATTTATGTCGACAATTGGGCGAATATTCTAACGACTTATTGAGCAAAATGTTAGCATTTGAGCCTCGATCTCGCCCTTCTGCCTTGATGTGTCTCAAACACGAATACTTGGAACAGGAGCCAATGTGACGGATGTCCACTAACGAAATTGATATCATTGCTGTAATATATAGTAATAGTTTTAAGTGACATTCACACATTAGAAACATATATACATATATTATGTAAACTGAAACGCTTTGGATGTTAAGTATGTTCGGTAATGTAAGGTACAAAGCGATACCTCCCAACTTTACCGATGAAGCCTCTTTGGACGCCCTCAAATTTACGATTTGGTAGTAATCGTATAGAAGTAGTTATGAGCATTTATACTAATATAGTGTGCACAGAGCTATGCACGTACAACTCAAAATCATAATAGTCGACTATGTGTTCAATATTCTTTGGTGTTAGGTACCTATTAACGAAAAAATTGATATAGATGATTTATAAATTATAGTTTAAGAATGCCGTCATGTCGACACAGACCGCTTGTACTACTCGCCGCAACATACTTATCATTGTTATAATTATTCGTACTTGTAAATTTCCTCGCATACTAGTGTCCCATCGACACTCCACTAAGGTATACTTACTCAAATAATCGAATTATTCCAATGCAGTTTATGTTCCTTAAACGGTGTCCAAAATTGTGAGAAAAACAAGAAAACATTGACTGCATTTTTGACCGAATGGAAATTATAGACAAGGTGTAAGCAGCTAATTAGAATTCTTTAACAAACAAAAGAAATTAAGTAAATATAATTTCAAGTGTGATTGAACACCTTAAAAATTAAAGAACCCCTAAAGATGAAAAACGATTAGTTATGCAATAGACGCAACGAGATAGATACTTGAAATTTATTGATTAAGTATATGCGAAGTGAACATGAGGAGACATTATTATTACTATAATTACTATTAGAAAAAAAAAAAGAAAAAAACAGAAAGTATCTCTATTTCGGTACTAAGTAATGTAGACTAATAATTATACTATTTCAAAACAAGAAAAGCAACAAAAAGAGACTAGAAACAAATTATGTTAATATTATTGATAGTAAGGGACACAAATTTAGGCAGATAGTTCTACTATATATTATAGGACTCTTATTAAAATCCCAAAACTGTCTCTATACATTTTTATTATTACACACAAACCATTCTCTAGCATATTTTGAAAATATATCAAACTTTAGGTAACATTTTTATCAATATTTATAAATCAAATCTATTAAGTATACAAAAAATATGTTTGTTGCCATATAAGCGAATCAAATTAGTTATTATGATTCAAACGTTTTAAGTTAGTTTATCTTAGGTTTAATAGGTCAATCACTAAGTTTTTAAGTTGCGCCTCACCAAATCAAAAGGTAGTCGTTAGTAAAATTTTATAACTCACATGGTTCAAAAACAAATGCAACCATATTGGGGGTTGTATGTGCATAATTCTATGTTACACTTTATGAAATGGTTGAAGGCAAAGTAAATACGCGATATCTAATATTGATACTTTGTTTGTACTTATTACTTTTGTTTTAAAGTAGTTATTAAATTTTACCGACCATACCAAGTTTTCAAAGATTTTTGTGTTATGTAGAGAAAGGCACATCATTTATTTTATTTTTATCTTTTTCCATATATTTCTAATTATTGAATTACATCTTCAGAGTACTTTATTTTGGAAGTACTTTATTTCACTTGGGAAATTTAAGGTATAATTTACTAGTTAGACCACTCTTTGTGAATGCTTCGCATAGAAATATGCTAGTATGTATTTCTATTACAATCAGCATTAAAAGGATTTTGCTTTGTCTGTATCTCAGAATAAACTAAGAATGAATTGCTAAAAGTTAACCCACGACTTTCCTTTTCAGTGACTCTTCTTTTTCAGTGGGAACAGAGAGTGTAGGGTAAGTATGCCGTCGCGAGGGTAGGGTTTCTGCAAATCCGCTGAAGTCGGTTTCGCGTCGCGCGCGGTACGCGGTACCTTTGCTTGTTTCGCCATTTCTTTAGAGTAGTTTTCTTCGGTCTAAGTTCGAGTAGTATATTTTTCGGTACCGCGTCGGTGAATCGGTAACGCGCCTATGGGATTTTGTAGCGTTTTTTTTTGATTTGAGATCTGTGGATAGATCGCATCCAGAACTAACGTAATGTAGGTTTCTCGTTCTGGATGAGTAATTGTTGACGCGTTTGGAAAACGGGCAAGTTCAGGTGACTGAAATATTGTAATTGAGCGTAATCCATTCGGAGACCCGCGACCGAAATCCTCTCCGAACTAGCTGGCCGACAAGCAGTCACCGCATGAATGGGTTACGGTGCACGGATTGGTTGACCTGTTGGTACCATCCGTTGGCACTACTCAGACTTAACGTCTAGAACCGATGAGAGGTCGGTTCCGCGTTCGAGCTGAAGGTAGAAAATCATTACAAATGGCGCCCAACGTGGGGCCCAAAACATCCTAAGGGGGAAAGAACTTCGCGTCTTCTGACGAGTTGGTCCTTTACGGAGGATGTAAGGTACTTTGGTACTCGAGTCCCACTATCAGGAGCAGTGGAATTGTGTGATACACACTAGAAGTCGCTTCACGTGAGTTGTAGCTTCCGCTCTCCTTTGTTTGATTTTTTTTTTCGCGACAGAATCCTTCCGATGTGTTGTCCCAGGTTAACCCCTGTAAGGACCTTCTATTTTCTTGATGGAACTGCCAGTCTGATGGGTTTACCTATCAGCATGGACTCTCAAGAAAATAGAAGGCTACCTTGCCTTTATGTCGCGGAAGGATTCTAACTATTTCTTATGCGTGTTAGACGAGTGGTATCGGTTCAACGTTCGATGGCGTATGCTGGAGTTGCGAAGCCCGGAATGCTTCTACGCGTCGGGAATTTTGACCGCGTACAAAGTCGTTACGGTAGCTCTACCACTTGTCTTGTCGAGTCACTTTAACGTAGTTTAGAGACGGTTTTTTTTGTAATGAATGAGGGTTAGGGGATATAATTTCGTAAATCGACCGAAAGCACCCTTTCTTCGGCAGATTACCACGCACTCTCTTTTCCCGTTGAAGGAGTCGACCACTGAAAAGGAAAGTGACTGTCAAATATTTTTTTTTCCCCCTCTATTATTAGCTCGCCACTAACGGCCACTAAATTAATATTAAATTCTTTTTTTTCACTTATATAATAGGAATAAGTATATTTTAGGTTTTATATTTTTTTTTCTCTCGTTTCATAATAGCAACCACTCATAATAAACCCACACGAAATGGCAACGAAGCGGACGCCCGATAAGCGGTGGACCCGGTCCAAAACGGTCCAACCCGCGAACTGTGGAATCTGTTTCGAGGACGTAGTGGAGGGGGTACACAGCGTGCGATTGGATTGTGGACATCTATTCCATCGTGCCTGTGTACAACAGCTCCTCCTCACGTCAGAGAGTTGCCCATTATGTCGGCGACCCATCGAGCGGTCTGCCCTAGACGTCCCCATCGGAACGCCCCTACCAACGCGCGGAGCAGTGGCGAAAGGAGTGCCAGAGGCCGAACAGTCCCAACCACTTGTAGACCTGCAAGGAGCAGTAGGCGGTGAAGTTCCGGCTGCAAGTGTCGTGTCCGAGGTGACAACCATGCCTTCCGCCCACTCCATTGACACCCTCGTGGCGTTGATGAGGGATATGTCGGAGAGGATTGGCAACCTGGAGGGAAAGATCCAGAACCTCCCGTTGAGCCAACCACCCAGCCGCGTGAGAACTCCGCTTGGCTGGGAGCCAAATCCCAGTGTGGCGATGCCCCACTCCCGACAATCCGAGCAATGGGTCCCACCCCCAAGGAACTCGGGAATGGATCCCAGAGCTCCCGAATACAGACCGCGACACAGTACCGGACCTCCGTTGGTACCTCTAGCCCCCGAGGCAGTACAGTACAACAGGCCAACAGAGGATGTGATTCCCCCCGGGAACGCATTGGCACCTTTTCGAGACCCGACGCCTCGTATCATGGAGAGTTGGCGCCTGAACTTTACAGGGTTCAACGATATGATATCGGCGGACCGGTTCCTTTTCCGGATTCAGGCGTTGGTATCCAGCACCCTGGGAGGGGATTCCTCGGCCTTCCTCCGGCATGCACATCTTTTGTTCAGCGGCGACGCTGCCGACTGGTACTGGAGCTTTAAAGAGTCAACGCCACGTCCCACTTGGCACTCTTTCAGTGCAGCCTTCCGCAATCGATTTGAGGATGGCTTCACTGAGAGAGAGCTAAGAGAGCAAATAAAGAAACGGAAACAAGGCGCTCACGAACCGTTCGACCAGTACTACACCAGTATAGTGAGATTGAGCACTCGCCTGCGAAATACCATGCCCGAGGACGAATTAGTAGAAATTATCAGAGAGAACATGCGCTGGGATCTCCAGAACAGCCTGCTACATTTTCCCATCAACACCATACAGGGATTGCGCCTCCATGCGCGTAGACAAGAACACTTGGATGAGCGACGAGGTACCTTCCGCCCACAACCTCGCATAACGGGACCAAATCCCCGAAATCATCACACCGCGGAGTTGATGGCAGCAGACCACCTGCTTGCTGATCCAGTACCAGTACCGAGGAGCGGAGCACCACCGGAGCTTGAGGACCCAGCATTGATTGATCGACCCTCCCTTGAAGCACTTACAAGCCCGACGGTCTGTTGGAACTGCCGACAACCGGGACATCGGTTCTATGCATGTCCAGCGGAGCCGACGCTTTTCTGCTACCGCTGCGGGAAGGCCGACACATACGCACCTGACTGTGCAAATTGCAAAGGGCGAAAAAACTTGCCACCGAGTGCCGCGACCACCCGTCGGCACTCCTAGACCCCGGACGAACCAATCCAGACCCCATCACCAGCTATGACCCAGCTCCCATCATGACTCCAACTCTGCTGACTCGCACCGCTAAACACAGTTCTCCCGAAGTTCCACCACCGACGCCGTCCTTCGCCGATGCCAACGCGCAAGGGAATGATAGCGAGACGAAGGCTCCTTGGCATGTAAAACCTTTTCATGTCAGACTGCGGAATTATTTGGCTACTCGACAGCGCATCTTCCATGAGGAATTGGCCACAACTGTCCCACCGCGAAGCAAGCGAGCCACGCGTCGGATGCGGAGCTTCTGGAGAAAAGTCAGGCGGTCGAGAAAAGTGTTGAAGGACATATACTTAGACGAATTATTGAGGGAGGATGTCCGGCCATATGCGTCAGTACACCTCCTGCAAAAACGAGTATCAGGCTTAGTCGATACGGGAGCCAGTGTGAATTGCATCTCTGCCGAGTTTGCAGGGGAGGTACTGGCAAAGCACGCGGACCAAATCCGTCATTTCACCTCCTGGTTAAGCACGGCGGACGGAACTCGTCACTCTGTAGTGGGAAAAATTATGACGGATGTCACCTTTAAAGGGGTAACTAAACCTATGGAATTTTTCATCATACCTCAGTTAACCCAGAATCTTTATTTAGGAGTGGATTTCGTTCGAAAATTTAACTTGGCCCCGGCACTATTTTCCGGTTCGACCCTGGAGTCCGTCACCACCGTTCCTGACCAATCTCAACCCACTAACTTATTACGGCATACACTGGATGTAACTCAGCAACTGCGTCTCGACTCGGCTATATCGGCTTTTCCCTCGCACGAGAAGGAAGGTCTCGGGCGGACTGCCCTGGTGTTCCACACTATAGATGTGGGGGATGCTAAACCCATAAAACAGAGACATTTCGCCATATCTCCGGCGAAGGAAAAATCGTTATATGCCGAAGTGGATCGAATGCTATCATTAGGCGTAATCGAAGAATCACAGAGCGCGTGGGCTTCCCCAGTCACCTTAGTGGTCAAGCCGAACAAGGTCCGGTTATGCTTAGATGCCAGACGCTTGAACGCCGTCACAGTCAAGGACGCATATCCTCTACCGTTGATCGAAGGCATTTTGAGTCGATTGCCTAAAGCCCATTTCATCACGAGCTTAGACCTCAAGGACGCCTTCTGGCAAATTCCTTTAGACCCCGGTTCAAAGGAGAAAACAGCCTTCACAGTCCCAGGCCGGCCCTTATATCAATTCGTGACCATGCCATTCGGATTGTGTAATGCCCCCCAAACAATGACGCGCCTTATGGACAAGGTGATACCACCTCATTTGCGGCACCAAGTTTTCGTTTACTTGGACGATCTGTTGCTTATAACCGAGACCTTTGACGAACACATCGACCTGCTTCAGGAGGTGGCTCTACACATCCGGAGGGCAAGATTAACCATCAACATAAGGAAGAGCCAGTTCGTGATGACGGAGGTGAAGTATTTAGGTCACATCATTGGGCATGGGCATATCAAGACCGATCCGGAAAAGACTCAAGCGATTGACGTTTTTCCACTACCCAAGACCACCAAACAGTTACGCCGATTCTTAGGGTTATGCGGATGGTACCAGCGTTTTGTACGTGACTATGCCACCATAACCACTCCTTTGACCGACATGCTGCGTAAGGGACGTAAATTCGTCTGGGAAGAGCCCAGCTTGCGAGCCTTTGAAGAGCTAAAGAAGAGTCTGACTACGGCCCCCGTACTGCACAGCCCGGACTTTGACAAACCGTTCTCAATCCATTGTGACGCGAGTCAACATGGGGTGGGAGCAGTCTTAGTCCAGGTTGCACAAGACGGCGAGGAGAGACCTATAGCCTTCATGTCTCACAAGTTGAACCCAGCCCAGCGAAATTACACGGTCTCCGAGCAAGAATGTCTAGCCGCGGTGTTGGCAGTGAAACGCTTCCGAGCCTATGTGGAGGGACACACCTTTGAAATCGTTACGGATCACGCTTCTCTGAAATGGCTAATGAGCCAGACTGATCTCAACGGCAGATTGGCCAGGTGGGCACTGAAACTACAGGCATTTGACTTCACAATTCGCCACCGAAAAGGAAGCCAGCATGTAGTCCCCGACACCCTATCCAGAATGTTCGCCCCTGAAGGAGCCGAGTTGGTCCAAGAGGACGACAGCCCCCAATTGATCGATCTGGACCATCCTGCCTTCAAGTCAGTAACCTACACACAACTGATTCACACTATCCAGAATCAACAGCCCCAGCTTCCTGAACTGCGGTTGACGGATGGATTTATTTACAAACGGATGGGACACGCCTCCGGAGATCCCATACAAGAAGAAGAACAGTGGAAGTTGTGGGTGCCCGAAGAATTAACCACTGATCTTATCAGGCGGGCTCATGACCACCCATCAAGTGCGCACGGCGGATACGGTCGTACACTTAGGCGGTTGAAAACCTGTTTCTTTTGGCCTAAGATGGCACAACAGATAAAAGCGTACGTAGCCTCTTGTGAGCTATGCAAGTGCACTAAAGCGCCCAACACCATCCTTCGGCCACCCATGGGTAAGGTTGAGGTCCCCGAACGCGTGTTCCAGCGCTTGTACATTGATCTTATCGGTCCTTACCCTCGATCTGCTTCTGGTCACACGGGAGCTGTCGTGGTCCTGGACCAGCTCTCCAAATTCCCTATCATAGAACCACTACGTAACATGCACACTGGACCAATAATCAGCTTTTTGGAGAACCGAGTCTTTCACATGTTTGGAGTTCCGGAGAAACTTGTCTCCGACAATGGGGTCCAGTTCACCTCCAGCAAGTTCCGAGACCTAATGTCCAAATACGGCATCATCCACCAACGAACTGCCGTCTATTCACCACAAGCCAACGCATCCGAACGACTGAATCGTACGCTCATAGCGGCCATTCGCGCCTATGTCCACCCGAATCAGAGGGACTGGGATCGCAAATTGTCCGCCATCACTAGTGCACTGCGCTCGTCGTACCACGCCACGACCGGCATTTCGCCGTATTTTGCAGTGTTCGGCCAGTATATGATCTGTCATGGGAGCGCTTACCGGCTATTGCGGCAGCTGAAATCGCTAGAGGACCCAATCGTGGTTCTAGAACCGCACGAAAAGCTCCAACTTCTGCGAGATCAACTGCGGGAGAAGATTGAAGAAAGTAGACGGATGGGAGAGGAGCGGTACAACTTGCGATCTCATCCTTCTGGCTTTAAGGCCGGCGACGAAATATATCGTCGAAACTTCCGACAGAGCGATGCCACCCGCCATTACAGTGCCAAACTAGACAAGAAATTCGTGAAGTGTCGAGTCATACAAGTCATAAGCCCCACCCGGTACCTCATCGCGGACATGACTGGTAAGACCCTGGGAATTTACCACGCAAAAGACCTTAGACGATGAAGTGCAACTAATTCCCACGAGAAACCTTGGCTTATCCCAAATCTCTGCCTAGACGAAGGCCTCCGAATAACACCTGACTTCCTACTATATAGTCACTGCCGAGTCTTCACGAACAGGGTTGTAGCCTATCCTTCGAAACGGATCTTCGACCCGCCACGTCCCTAACCAAGACCTTTTACCAAGGAGACGGGATCGTAATTACTTCGATTTTGGGGGGGGGAATGTGTAATGTGACGCCTGCGCCCAGGAATCGAAGTGATTTCGATCCCGAACCCTTGTAACCTGCCAGATGGATATGTCCTCGAAGTGCCAGCGGACTTCATCTGTTGTGCGGATATCGCTGTGCAGAAAATATTTTTTTTTCTGTCCAAATATTTAGATCCGTGGATATAAATATTCGAAATATAGAATTAATCCAACCCCGGCACATTTCGAGACATAGCCATCTGGAAATGCCCCTCCACCGTGGCCATCGAGAAAACTATGCCACTGGCGACATCTGAAGAAGCACATTTCCGCCATATGAAGTGCCATTCCACGCACATATGTTTTTTCCGAGGTGACAACCGGAAATTTTGACAGCCACATGGAGGCGCTAAACGTCACCGTAAAGTTCTTCGTGATAATATCCAAGGTATTACAAAACCAGCTATACGTCGTTTGGCGCGACGTGGTGGAGTGAAACGTATTCCCGGTTTAATCTATGAAGAAACGCGTGGTGTGCTTAAAGAGTTTTTGGAAAACGTTATTCGTGAGGCAGTGACATTCACCGGAGCAGAAAAATTAGGAAAGAGGTTAGTTTAGTTAATAACTAAATAGAAAAGGTTATTACATAAGTCAGTAGCTAGAGTGCAATTGCGCTTGGAAACAAATTTTAGTGAGCGAGTGCTTCAGAGACTAATCAATTTCAGATAGCCGCTTCCGAGAAGACATTGGCAGCCGACTAAATTTACCACCGAATTAGCCCTCGGATTATGTCCGGCGGAGCGAATGCAGTTTGCAACATAGATTATCTAGTAAGAAAATTCTAAGTAAGCGGAGGCCATCCAGAAACAAATATTGTGGACGTAAAAAAAAAAAAAAGTACGGATCCTGAGAAGTCAAGCAGCAATTCTTAGGGGGAAAGTCATTTGTGCTGGAAAACGAGCAAATAAAAATGATGACAGACTAAGTGCTCGGTATTCAATTCGCCTATATGGAAAAGCAACACATTTTACCCTGCTCTAAGGCGATTGTAATGCACATTTATAAAATCGACACTAAATCTGAAAATTTAGTCTGCAATATTTTATTAGAAATCGATTATTCTATTTCTAATTAAATTCCAAAAAAAATGATTTGACACTTCTTAATGCGGAAATTCGAAGTAACGCTTGCTACCTTGTTCACATTGATCAATTGGCATATCGCTTGCAATCCGCAGTACAGATTGCAGTCTTCGGTAAAATTGATGAATATCTAGCTCGCGAAAACTTTCCTCACCGGATGCCAAAGCAACCAGTCGATTTATGTCGACAATTGGGCGAATATTCTAACGACTTATTGAGCAAAATGTTAGCATTTGAGCCTCGATCTCGCCCTTCTGCCTTGATGTGTCTCAAACACGAATACTTGGAACAGGAGCCAATGTGACGGATGTCCACTAACGAAATTGATATCATTGCTGTAATATATAGTAATAGTTTTAAGTGACATTCACACATTAGAAACATATATACATATATTATGTAAACTGAAACGCTTTGGATGTTAAGTATGTTCGGTAATGTAAGGTACAAAGCGATACCTCCCAACTTTACCGATGAAGCCTCTTTGGACGCCCTCAAATTTACGATTTGGTAGTAATCGTATAGAAGTAGTTATGAGCATTTATACTAATATAGTGTGCACAGAGCTATGCACGTACAACTCAAAATCATAATAGTCGACTATGTGTTCAATATTCTTTGGTGTTAGGTACCTATTAACGAAAAAATTGATATAGATGATTTATAAATTATAGTTTAAGAATGCCGTCATGTCGACACAGACCGCTTGTACTACTCGCCGCAACATACTTATCATTGTTATAATTATTCGTACTTGTAAATTTCCTCGCATACTAGTGTCCCATCGACACTCCACTAAGGTATACTTACTCAAATAATCGAATTATTCCAATGCAGTTTATGTTCCTTAAACGGTGTCCAAAATTGTGAGAAAAACAAGAAAACATTGACTGCATTTTTGACCGAATGGAAATTATAGACAAGGTGTAAGCAGCTAATTAGAATTCTTTAACAAACAAAAGAAATTAAGTAAATATAATTTCAAGTGTGATTGAACACCTTAAAAATTAAAGAACCCCTAAAGATGAAAAACGATTAGTTATGCAATAGACGCAACGAGATAGATACTTGAAATTTATTGATTAAGTATATGCGAAGTGAACATAAGGAGACATTATTATTACTATAATTACTATTAGAAAAAAAAAAAGAAAAAAACAGAAAGTATCTCTATTTCGGTACTAAGTAATGTAGACTAATAATTATACTATTTCAAAACAAGAAAAGCAACAAAAAGAGACTAGAAACAAATTATGTTAATATTATTGATAGTAAGGGACACAAATTTAGGCAGATAGTTCTACTATATATTATAGGACTCTTATTAAAATCCCAAAACTGTCTCTATACATTTTTATTATTACACACAAACCATTCTCTAGCATATTTTGAAAATATATCAAACTTTAGGTAACATTTTTATCAATATTTATAAATCAAATCTATTAAGTATACAAAAAATATGTTTGTTGCCATATAAGCGAATCAAATTAGTTATTATGATTCAAACGTTTTAAGTTAGTTTATCTTAGGTTTAATAGGTCAATCACTAAGTTTTTAAGTTGCGCCTCACCAAATCAAAAGGTAGTCGTTAGTAAAATTTTATAACTCACATGGTTCAAAAACAAATGCAACCATATTGGGGGTTGTATGTGCATAATTCTATGTTACACTTTATGAAATGGTTGAAGGCAAAGTAAATACGCGATATCTAATATTGATACTTTGTTTGTACTTATTACTTTTGTTTTAAAGTAGTTATTAAATTTTACCGACCATACCAAGTTTTCAAAGATTTTTGTGTTATGTAGAGAAAGGCACATCATTTATTTTATTTTTATCTTTTTCCATATATTTCTAATTATTGAATTACATCTTCAGAGTACTTTATTTTGGAAGTACTTTATTTCACTTGGGAAATTTAAGGTATAATTTACTAGTTAGACCACTCTTTGTGAATGCTTCGCATAGAAATATGCTAGTATGTATTTCTATTACAATCAGCATTAAAAGGATTTTGCTTTGTCTGTATCTCAGAATAAACTAAGAATGAATTGCTAAAAGTTAACCCACGACTTTCCTTTTCAGTGACTCTTCTTTTTCAGTGGGAACAGAGAGTGTAGGGTAAGTATGCCGTCGCGAGGGTAGGGTTTCTGCAAATCCGCTGAAGTCGGTTTCGCGTCGCGCGCGGTACGCGGTACCTTTGCTTGTTTCGCCATTTCTTTAGAGTAGTTTTCTTCGGTCTAAGTTCGAGTAGTATATTTTTCGGTACCGCGTCGGTGAATCGGTAACGCGCCTATGGGATTTTGTAGCGTTTTTTTTTGATTTGAGATCTGTGGATAGATCGCATCCAGAACTAACGTAATGTAGGTTTCTCGTTCTGGATGAGTAATTGTTGACGCGTTTGGAAAACGGGCAAGTTCAGGTGACTGAAATATTGTAATTGAGCGTAATCCATTCGGAGACCCGCGACCGAAATCCTCTCCGAACTAGCTGGCCGACAAGCAGTCACCGCATGAATGGGTTACGGTGCACGGATTGGTTGACCTGTTGGTACCATCCGTTGGCACTACTCAGACTTAACGTCTAGAACCGATGAGAGGTCGGTTCCGCGTTCGAGCTGAAGGTAGAAAATCATTACACGTTTTGAACGTGTCTAAAATACAACCATACGGAAACGAAACCTATCTCTACTTTATTCCATATTTAACTTCAATTCAGTCCAACAACAAAGACAAAGTTGATCTAATTCCGCGTTTCCGAAATTCCCTTTTCTTTTCCGACGCGATACCGAAAAATATACTACTCTAATGCCAACTGCAAAATATCTTACTCTAATAAAAAACAGTGGCTACTCTAATGAAAAACAGTGGTAGAATCTCTCCGCACGTTAGCATTTAACAAAAACACTACCACAACAGCAGAAATGACAACAAATGACACCAGTGAAAATGACCAAGTATGCAAAATCATCAAGGAAATCCAACTACCCGGATGGCTTTGAAGTTTTAAGCTTTTCTCGAATCAAATCATTGTTTCTTAACCAAACAATGCCTCTATAAGGAAAGAGAAAAACTTACTATTGTAATTTGAAGTTTAACGCAGGAAATAAATTAGACAAAATTGAAAACAACGATTTATGCTTATACTAAAAGAAATGCTCGCTTTTATGGAGTTCTATTTTATTGAATATTGATCGCTTGAATGTTCTGATTGGACTAACTGTGCTACTGCTTGAATGTGTGTATGAGAGTGACATTTTGGTTTTGACAGTGAATTTCGCAATAACAGTGCTGCCACACTTTGTGACAATGTTAATATTTCAACACTTCCACTCATTGTTACAAAAACTCTACGCTAATTAGTATTTGATTCAAAGGTTAAATCCATTAATTTGCACAAATATTTATGACGATTTTTGTTCAATGCTTTGGTCAGTACATCCGCAACTTGCTCTGTTGTGCCAATATGAATCAATTCGAAATATCCCTCTTCGTATTTCTCTCGGATATAATGATATTGAACATCGATATGCTTCGTCCGCTTGTGGAATACTGGATTCTTTACCAATTTGATCGCGCCCAAGTTATTGACGTAGAATTTTGCTTTTAAATCGTCAATCATCGTGAGTGCAGACAAGAATCCCCTCAGCCAAACGAGTTCCTTGATTGCTTGACATGCGCCCATGTATTCAGATTCCGTTGAAGGCAATGCTGTTGCGTCTTGTCTCATTGATGCCCAACTGATGACGCCCGAACCAATGTGAAAAACGTAGCCACTGGTTGACTTTCTCGTTTCACTGTCTCCGGCATAATCCGCATCACTATAGCCAACGAAATCAAAAGTAACATTACTTTTATAAAGGATACCTGTATTTAGTGTGCCCTTTATGTATTTCATGATGCGCTTTACTGCCTCAACATGTGCCGCACTCGGGCGATCTAAATAACGACTTACGGCACTAACAGCGTAGCTTATGTCCGGTCTCGTTCCGACATTCAGATACATTAAACTTCCGACGGCCTGTCGATATGGATATGTGTCGCAGTGCTCATCGTTTACAAAATCGCCAAGGTTTTGATTAGAGTCCATTGGTGCTGACATGGGATTGCAATCCATCATGTTGAAACGATCCAATACTTTCTTTGCATATGCCTCTTGATGTATACGAATTGACCCGTCAGGTGATCGTTCAATTTGAAGACCGAGAAAATAATTTGCCTCAGAAACTTTTATTTCGAAATGGTTTTGCAAGTATGATGTGATTTTATCGATTTCATTCGCATCATTTGTCGCTATTAAGCCATCGTCAACGTAAATCGCAATAACTGTCATCGTGTTTTCACTTCGACGAATGAAAACGCATGGATCGTATGTACTTTGTTTGAAATCAAACTTACGCATGAATGATGTGAACTTCTGGTTACAACATCGCGATGCCTGCTTGAGACCGTACAAACTTTTCTTCAATTTGCACACGCGTTCAGTACCGTCTTCATATCCAATTGGTTGCTTCATGTAAACATTTTGCTTCAGCTCACCATGTAAAAAAGCTGTTTTTACGTCAAACTGTTTCAATTTTATTCCGTTCATCGCTACCAATGACAAAAGTAGACGAATCGATGTGTATCTGGCCACTGGACTAAACGTTTCTTCATAATCCACACCATATTGTTGTGTAAATCCACGAACTACTAAACGCGCCCTGTATCGCTCGATTGCGCCATTTGGGTTTTGCTTTACCCTAAATACCCAACGATTATCAATTACCTTCTGATTGATCGGTGCCTCAACCAATTCCCATGTTTCATTTTTGATGAGTGCATCGTATTCATCGTTCATTGCTTGCTTCCACTGTTGTTTTTGCTCGGAACGAATTGCCTCTTCATATGTTGTTGGTTCATACATTACTGCTGAATGACCATAATACATTAAACGATCTGGTGCATTGACTTTTTCTCGCAAACCGTATCGATTATTTTGTCGTTTATCTGGTGTTTGATTTGACGCATCTTCAAACGACGAATCACTTTCATTTTCATTCCCTACTGTTTCTTCAACCACCTGCTTGACGGCTTTGTCATTTGGTTGCTCTACCAAAGTACGTTCACTGCTTTCATCACTTGTTTTGCTGCTTTCATCATCGTCTGAATGCTCAATGATTTCCTCACCATCCGATTCATCTCGAATCACATATTTATCCGGTTGTTCATTAAATTTAACATCGCAGCTCATGAAAACTTTACCCTTTTCTGGATCATACAGACGAAAATTCTTTGTTGTGGGCTCGAATCCAACCAAATGTACTTTCCTTGTTTTTGGATCCCACTTCTTTCGACCAGTTTGCTTTGGGATTTGAACGAAACATTCCGTTCCAAAAATTTTGATGTGTCCCAAATACGGCTTTTTATCGAAACATAACTCATACGGCGTAGCGCCAACGCATTTACTGTTTGTTGTGCGATTCAATAAGTACGTCGCAGTACGTACCGCTTCTGGCCATAGTGACTTCGGTAAACCACTCGCTATGAGCATAGTTCTCGCACTCTCCTGAACAGTACGGTTGTCACGCTCGATTCGACCATTTTGCTCAGGTGTATATGGTGAAATACCCTCAAATTGTATGCCCTCGTTTTGCAGTACATCAATTAACACCCGTTGGTTAAAAAATTCTTGTCCGTTGTCAAATCTAAAATATTTGATTTGAGCGCCATTCATGTTTTTGACCAGTGGAATCAATGCCTTCAAGTGTGCGTACGCTTCATCTTTTGACTTTAATAAATACGTGAAACGAAAGCTGGTTGTTTCATCTTCAACTAGCATAAAATAACGCATACCACCGATTCCATTGATTTCGCTTGGACGGCATAAATCTACATGCATGAATTCTCCTCTTGATGATTCTCGCTTATTGGATCGCTTGTGTGTTGCTCTGGTCATTTTTCCGTATTGACAATCTACACAAAAAAAACTTTTCGCTGCCAGCCAATTCGACGCCCGCGACCAGATCATTCTTGCACATTTTCTTGATAGAATCGACATTGACATGTCCAAGCCTCCGATGCCAATGTTGTAGAGAAACAGCAGCCATTGCGTATTCACCAATGTGCAAACGAAAATCCAATTTGAGTCGATTCTTTGAGTCACGCTTTCCAACTCCAACAACTTTATTTGCTTCATCGATGAATTTGCAGCCTCCCTTTTCGATCAAAACTTTGATGCCTTTATCCGTTAATACACCCGTTGAAAACAAATTTTCGCTGATTTCAGGAGCATACAACACATTTTCCAAACGGATTGGCTTCCACTGATTGTCAACTCTTGCTTCAATAAGATTTGTGCCAATTCCCTCGATTGGTAAAAGACATTTGTTTGCCACTTCAACTTTACACGGGCCAGTGTATTTATGTAGCTCTGTAAACCATTCTCGATGAAATGTCATGTGTTTTGTTGCGGCTGAATCGGCATACCAGCTTTCCGATTCTTCACACTTTGGCTCAGCTGTCACGACGGAACACCATGCCATTTCATTTTTGTTGCTTTTACTTTTATCGCTTTTGATTGACGATTCGTTGTGCTTTGGACAAACTTTATCTTTTGCCCAATGGCCTTTCTGACCACATGCATTGCACTTCGTTTTCCTCTTTAAATCATCGATTTTCGACTTTGGCTTTGAGTCTTTGGCTTTGGAATTTTTCTTTGTTTTCGCTGAAAACACAGCACTAGAATTGGAGACTTCTTCTTTATTCAATCGTTCAAGATTGTCTTCCTCCAATTCTAATGACGACATCAATTGGGTGAGCGTACGATTCGATGTAGTATTGTACCATACCGTTTTGTAATTGTTGAATCTCGATGTCAACCCAGAAATGATGCGTGCCATTTTCAAATTTTCGGGTAACTTTTCCTTCTCTTTTTGCTGTTCAATTTCAGATGACAATTGATTCACACGAGAAATATACGCTGCTACCCTCTCATCGTCACGCATTTTTGCTGTGAAATACTCTTCATACAAAATCATTATGCGAATTTCGGTATTCTTTTCATAAACGCTGCCAAGTTGATCCATCATTTCTTTCGCTGATTTACAATCTAAAACAAGATTCGCGTTTGTGGCATCAACCAATTGAATAATTGCATTCATGGCCCTTCCCTCATTTCGATTGAATTTCGACTTATCTTCTTTTTTCGCTGTATCGTCGGGTTTCTTACTCTCAATATTATCGGTCAAATCACGAGATTTCATGTATGCAGTGATTTGAAATTTCCATAATTTGTAACTCGATTGATCTTTCAATTTGTGGCCGATAAAATTGTGATCGTCTTTGTCGTTCATGGTGAAATACTTTCAGCCAAAATCGCACAAAAAACTGTATGTAAACACCGACGAAGAGTAGCCACTGCTTATTTAATCTGTTCTTTTGAATTCAATGACGACGTTCGACTGCTGCTATGCACGCGCACTTTACTGTAAACACAAAACGGCAACGCTTGCACACTATTGTGAAATTCAAATATTTCATGCGACGATGAAGTCAATTGATTTGGCTTTGCACTACAAACATTGGGCGATGCTTGTCTATTTTAACTATGAATATTTATGGGATTTGTCCAACTTTTTATTCACTTTTATAGAGTCCAGAAACCGTTTTTAATATTTTCCATTACGCTATGACAAGACGACTGTTGGAATAAAACACTTTACACATTCGACGATGTGACTCACTATTTTTCAATTGTCTAACTATTTTAGGCTCTCTGGGCCCATAACCTATTGTAATTTCAAGTTTAACGCAGGAAATAAACTAGACAAAATTGAAAGACAACGATTTATGCTTATACTAAAAGAAATGCTCGCTTTTATGGAGTTCTATTTTATTGAATATTGATCGCTTGAATGTTCTGATTGGACTAACTGTGCTACTGCTTGAATGTGTGTATGAGAGTGACATTTTGGTTTTGACAGTGAATTTCGCTATAACAGTGCTGCCACACTTTGTGACAATGTTAATATTTCAACACTTACTTCTTTCATGTCATTATAAAAATCATTATTTATCAAGTTATTTAGCGGGCTACGATGATTGTGAAGTACGCTTAACTTACACTTAATTAGATTTTTTTAAACGCATCAAAGATATTTTAGACTGAGATTCCTTCATTTTCAACACCCGTCGCCATTTAAATTTAAATTTATAGCACTTGGCCATCTAAGCATTCAATTTCAATCTGGCTATTAACTAATATCGTTCAGTAATTATCACCCCTGATATCTTTCAGCTTTACACTCTCATTACTTTCAATCGTGCAAGGTAAACATCCATTCTATCTTATGAATGTTACCACTAAATAAAAATTCTTAAAATATATAACAAGAAATCTTCAAGAAATTAATACAAAGTGATCAACAACTCAATGTGCTGCTTATGGCAATATACATAAGGAAGCCGTTTCATAATCCTTACTCTACATCTAGATCTATTTTTATAAAACTAAAAGATGACTTTAACTCATTAATTATTCAAAAAAATTCAATAAATTATCGTGATAGCTAAGAATGTACCACCTCAAATATATTAGACGTTAACAGCTAAAAAAATAATAAAAGCATTAAATTATTTCTGTCGCTACAGTTTCAATAACCTTGAACTATAAACAGAAAAGAAAGATAATCTGTTTTTGTTGCATAGATAGTTAAGCGTGGGCAAATCCCGTCTACCACTCTTCTTCCGGTTCTTGTGCTGTTGGTTTTGAAGTCACGTATATAAATCCAGCATTTTCGTTTACCTCAACCTTTTTCGATCGCCGTACATCACGACCACCAAGCTTGTTGCTGCAATAGCCGCCTAGCACATCTGTTATGCTTGAATATATCCTCGTACAATATGGTATTCTTTCAGAACACAAGCCAATGTAAGCGCAGTTTGGCGATTCATAACAAACAGCATCAGATTAGCTTGATAAGTCAATGCAAAACATTCCTCTCCATTTTCGGCTAAGTAACTTGTAGTAGCACGTAGTATTGGATTCTTTGAGGGTGTTGCTTGTCGAATAACATAAAATGCTATTGGATCTATTGCTTCATTAGCATTTGCTTCCTGCCTTTCAATTTTGTTGCATCATGTCGCAAAATATACTTGAGATGAGGAAAATTCAATAAATGAAGGTTACTTACTGTTGTTACATGAATCGTGACATAATTTTCTTCCTCAATGGTTTCCATGGACATAACAAGTGAATCCATGAGTTTACAATGGGTGTTGTTGTTGTATAAAGTGAAATCTAAACTGACTTCGGATAGCTCGTGAATATCATGATAAGTCCTTCAGTAAATGAATCAATTCTCCTGTTTTTTTTTTATTTTCTCGCACAGCTGATTCCGCGAACATGACTCCACTTCCCACTTGCCGATGACAGACAAGGTTAGGTTCGTCCTGTCAGTGCAATGCCGGCTGCAGCCGCTGCGCTTCCTTGTCGTGGGGGAGCCGCCGTTGGTGGGAGCTCCACGGCACTGACGCTGGGTTTGGAAATAATTAGACGAGGTGTATTAAAAAATCTTCTATAGAACTTACTTGCAACGTTTAAAAAGGGCTCGCTTGTCGTGGGAAACTGCAGATGGTGTAGGTGGAGGCGCAGTCATCCGCAATTCGGGATGATGTCCGGGAAACATTAACTACTCGAGGCGGCTGCCACTGACACTCACGTTTTTTTTTCCTTTTTTTGTTTGGCCGGTATCAGCACGCCTGAGGTTTTGCAACGTGGAACTCACACAATCCCGCGCGAACCGGACGTCATCCCTTCTGGTTTTTGACACCTGTCAAATCGCGGTTCAGTGGCAGCGAGTAGTTGAAAGGTCGCTCACGAACCGACGACGTCAATAGCGTAGGATACGTGGATCGGCGACAGTGGGGTAGGGCTAAGTTATTACATACGTGCAAAAGTGGTTGAACAATTTCGTCAAGTATGTGTTTAAAAATATTCGCGCGGATATTATCGTGACCTGGGAACGTACTTTTTAATTTTTTCACTGCTGTTTTAATTTCATTTTCAGTGAAACTTCTGAACTGGAAACAATTCCGTGGTGTATCTCTAACTCTGTTAACCTTCTTTCGTTTTACATGTTGTAGTGATTTGAATGACTCTTCGCCGATGTTGATGAAAGCTCGCGCCGATATTATCGTGACCTGGGAACGTACTTTCTAATTTTTTCACTGCTGTTTTAATTTCATTTTCAGTGATACTTCTGAACTGGAAACAATTCCGTGGTGTATCTCTAACTCTGTTAACCCCTTTTCGTTTTAAATGTTGTAGTGATTTGAATGACTTCGCCGATGTTGATGAAAGCTTTATTCAACTTTTCAGCTAGAAACAAAACTCCTTCTTGGGTGCTATCATTTTTATTTAGTTTGTCTGAAATTATTCGCTTTTTGTTTGTTTATAATTTCATTTAATGTTGTCAACATCGATTTAAGTGAGTTGCCCTATCCTAACGTCCTTTTTTTAAAGTAATTGATTTTACATGCTTTAATGATGGCTGTTAATTTGTTTGTGTAATTTTTATAATATTTTTCTAGTGAAATATTAAAAGGTTCACAGCTTAGTTTTCTTTTTAACTTGTCTCGCTTCCGGATCGACCTGACTATGCCTTCATGTAGCTACGGTATCAACGGCTTTAGTACTTTTCTAACGACCTTTCTTTTTTGGCAACTAATAAATGCGCCAGTCATCTTTCCTACGAATTGGCTTAATGATATTTCCGCATCGTCAACATCATTATAGATGTTGTTCCAGTTTGTATTTTTATCTTGTCTTTGAGAAGATTAAGATCTGTAATTGTTTTACTTAGCATTTCATTTCTGCTTCCATCATTTGCTGTTGAGGATTTGAACTCAATCGGCATGCACAACAGGGTTATTTATTTCTTGAAAAGATCGGAATCGCTTTATATTTGTTTAATTCGTTTTGAAATTGCTTAACAAAGATATGATCAATGCATGATTTTGTATACGACCTTACTCTTGTTGCTATGTTAGTATATGAAACATAACCTAAATGGGCAAGTTGATTTCTGTAGTTATTAACAATATTTGATTCTTCCTGTAAATCAATATTTATATCACCTAAAATAATTACTGTATCTTTATTTTTAATTTTGATTAATTCTAAAAGTTCTTGGACGTAGGTGTCCTGATTTAATGATCGGTATATTCCATACATATTTACAACACAATTTGCTGAAAGTTTAATGTGTATGACATTCCCGTGAAGCTGCTTGCTTCAATCCCATTCACTTCACAAACTAATTTTATAATTATGTAGATTATCACTGCATTACATTTGTTTCTATTGTTTTTTGTATAGAATAAATCATAGTTCGGTATTGCTTATTGCGCTTTCAGTACGTGAAAATCTATGAAATAGCTACCGTGTTGGCTTTCCGAAAGCACGATCACGTCCAAATTCATGTTTAATTCACTAAGTAGCATGTTAAGTTAAGTACTTTTTCAAACTTCTGATATTTAATTGGAGGACATTTAAATCATTGACATTTGGCTTTAGTACTTATCTGCATTCTGCGGTTTTTGTAAATTCTATTGTAGTTACATCCATATCATCAAAAATTTGAGGTGGATTGTCTATCATTTTGGTTAATTTATACTTTAATTGAAGTTTAATAAATCAATTTGGTTTTTTAAATAATATCTTCAGTTTTAGTGACTGCAAAATACCTATCATTATCATTTTTCCTAACGTTAACTCTCCCGTCTCTTGTCCACTCATATTTATATTATTTACTTTCTGCAACCTGTTCTATACCTTTCAGCAGTTTAGATGTCGTTGATGTTAAAAGCTCGTTTATGAAAATGCGTCCATCGTTCCGCTCCTTCACTAGTTGCCTGTACGAATTGATGAATTTTCGCCTAATGCATTCTCTGGTGAACTGTACAACGATTGGTAGTGTTTCGGTAGTACTGCTTTTTATTCAATAAACGTTACTTATACATGTTAACTTGCACAATACACTAGTTTTCGTTAGTAATGCCGGTGTGATTGATGCGTCGGCGGCTATACGTTAAAAAGATTATTCATTTGCAATGCTAAAATCGATTGCTATTTGTATTATAAGTGCGCCACTAATGGAAGTTGTAATAAGTTGATTGCAATTTCCAAGTAAATTGCCATTCCGGCTCGGTGGATCAGAATGTTGGCACGTGCAATTCGCTTGCATCGTAGTTTGGAAGCGACGAATTTTAGTTTTTGTAAATCCGCGAACTTCCTTCCTTGCATAAATTAATCCGCAAGAAAATAATTTGGAAAAGATAGGTTTATAATTTTGTATTTATAAAAGAGTTTATTTAGATTAAAAGAGACTGTTACCGAGATCAGGTAAAACGTATGAACCCTCAGATAGAACTGACTCTAAAAATTATTTTTATTGTTGCTAGGAAATTTGCTATTGAAAAACTCAAACATTTTCGCATTGCTGACTTATTTTTTTTAGGTAGAGTTGCCATAACTTCTCCATCCTCAGAATAAGTAATAAAAACACTTTTCAGTTAACTTTCACTTTTTATATTTAATTTGAAACACTACAGCTGTTTCGACACACCTGGCTGCACACGAATTTGTGGGCAGCCAGTTTTGTAGTATTAACATCTGAGGAAGACACGGTGTGTCGAAACAGCTGTAGTGTTTCAAATTAAATATAAAAAGTGAACTGAAAAGTGTTTTTATTACTTAAACGATGAACTTTCACCAAGTAACGGCCTCATCCATTGAACATCCTCAGAATAGAAATTATCATCAATTTTCATCCAATAATTATGAAAAAATTTTGTAATTGAAAGTGAGTTCCTAAATATGGCAATTAATTCTAAATTGATGCATAGTTGCGTAGCAACAGGTCCGTAGAGGACTGTAGAAATGTCATGCTGTCTCATTGAGCCTAGGATTGATGATCGACTGGAAATGATCGGGACGTGTTCATGCGCTGGCAGGCTAGCGTCTTCAGTGTCATGGAGCTGGTTCTTTCGCCTAGCACCTAATTGGACCATAAACTATTGCGCACAAATGAATTTGGAGGTCTACCGTACCTATAAAATAAATTAAAAAACGAAAAGTTCAAGGCCAAAATTAAAGGTTGTTATTGGTTGTCCTAGCTACTTTACTTATTTCCCGCATCTAATTAAGCGGGTGATCTTGTCCTTGAGGAGAGAAATTGTGGCCTACGTCAAAAGGTCGAGCATCCTATTGGGATTAGTACCCCCTCGCAACCCTTCCAGTCGGACCGACGTTTCGGATGGCATGAGTACACATTCGTGGACTCTATCTCGGCGAGAGCCCCTAAAACGCTAAGAGAACTACAGCCCGATGGCTGGGTTAAAGAAAGCACTTCGCCTTCCTTGCAAGTCTTATACCCGTTATGGCTCAAGTGACCGAAAGAAGAAAACCGAGAGTTTCAATTTAATAATTCTTGGTTTTATATTTATTTAAACATGATGGAATTTAATATTCATGAGCAATCAAATTTCATGGTGAATCGTCGGCACGATCAATCAAAAATTGGGTGCATTAAATATACTCATAGTTTTATCTAATTTCCCTAAAGGTAAATGTTTGCAAACATTTTTACACATAGATAATTTCTAACTGCTTTGGAAGTGCATTTATTTTTCATCTGTATAATACGCTTAAGATAGGAAATATTTTGATGCCGAATTTGATCACCTAATATTAAGTAACTATTTTATTTATATATATTTTTTCAAAATTAATTCGATGCTGGATACAGATACGTTGCGGACAATAAATATCATATTTATTTTATGTTTTACATGAATCCTTTCGCATTATTTTATGTGCTACTTTAGAAAATGTGCAATAAATAAAGGAAATATATAAATGGAAATTTAAAATATGTGCGCATTGAGAGAAATAGAGCAAGAAACAAGTACTCACGGTAATGTAACAACTTTGGGGCTTTTTTACATTTCGTTTTCTTAGTATTCGCTTCTACCCATACTGCGATTTGGCGGAACTGAGGCTCTTTTGGCTTGTGGAATCCGGAAATGAAAACAAAAACGGCACCGGCACTATCACTTTTAAAGAAATTTACAATCAAGTTTCACCATTAAATATTCCAGAAAAATTCAACGGAATGCGTATTTTAGCCGATAGAATTTAACTTGAGATATAGTGGGACTGATAGTCAACATAATTTTTTTATATTGTTGCCACCACGGAGGTCACCGCTGTTGCAGACATTTGAATTTAACAGAGGATTCTTTAACCGGGGGTGGCATATTGACGCCGGCTAGCGCTCAGTCGTGTAGCGTGTTTACTGGGAAATCATCTGCCATGTTGGGCTACCTTACATAGTCAAATGAAATCTAACACATAATTGGGAATGGAAGGATACGAGGAGCCATTTTGAGAAATGATAAATAGTTTTTAACAAATCATGGTCGTTTTATTCAAGAAAAAAAATAATTACAATAAGTGCCACAATTTTCTGGTAAAAATGAAGGAGATAAAAAACCAAAGCAGACTCTTCAAAAAAATGACAATGAATAAAACTAAATATGCTTTTAAAAAAGGAAAAACAAACAAGTCTGATAACGCAAAAGGAAAGAATATAGAAAAAAAAAACAAATATTTACTTACTCCTTTTTATCGTGATCTCCAAGAGCTCGGCGAAGACAAAAAAAGTGGGCCATTGATAATTAATTTTAATTTAACGGTTAATGTAAGCAAACATTTAAAAAATGGAAAAACCACGGAACGGCCACTTTTATCACCAACGCTAACACTTGCCAGCTCATTTCGAAGTACGGACATTCCCATCTAATTTCCCCGCTGGCTATCATTCACCTCTGCTCTACTTATTAAACCAACTCAAGGTCTAGTACTTTGCTTTTTCAAACGCTTCTGAATTCTTTCTATTTCTCTGATTGTTTCTCACTGTCGCGGTTATTAGTCCAGTCAATGAAGGTGATAATAGGGTATAGCCGCCGAATTCTTGGAACCTCCATCGATTTTCATGACAATTGGTGAGTATTTAGGGGATGCCCCAATTATCAAAAGTGACACACTGCCAACTTGTGCTTTTTGCATGTTAGGGATTAATTGTACCCCTTCTTGAAAAAATTGAAAAAAATGTTCATTTAAGCATCCTATCAGTGAAAATATTATTTAGTTATGTAGAATAAATATTCTTTAACATTTTCAAGCATGATTTATGATAATCATCAATTTTTCAACCCATACAAACTACCCCTTTAGGTGAAAATCATGGAAAAATTGTTGGAAAAAATAAATTAAAAATCAAACCCTGAAGTATTATTGTAATTCAACAACGTTTTCTCACTTTGACCCTATATTTTTTGAAATACTTATTATTAATTATTTAATATTTATAAATAACAATTTTTTACGTACTTACATTATTATTTGCCACAAATTAATAACTTAATTTAAACAATTTTT